>VWZR01014737.1:45021-120907 GCA_013397025.1 Oceanodroma tethys
AACCCCAGCTGAGCTTTGGCTTTCCTGACTCCATTCCTGTACCTACAGGCAGTGTCTTTGGTTTTCCTTCCAAGCAGCCTGTCCCTGATTCCACCTTCTGTGTATTTCTTTATTGTGTTTGATCTCAGTCAGGAGCTTCACATTTATCCATGCTGGCCTTTTGCCGCTCTTGCTTGACTTTTTGTTCTTTGGAATGAAGTGTTCTGGTGCTTTGAGGAGGCTGTCNGTGCCCACCTGGCAGATACTGAGGTGTTTGAAGTCACCCCCAGTACCAAGACCCATCTCTAGGGTGTTCTCCAGCTGCCTAACGAGGGCACACGGGTACATGGGCACGAGACTGGGGCTCAGCTGGCTCTGATGAGCCCCCTTGTTCATCCTCCCCAAACTGCTGCCTGAGCAGCACCTCCACAGTGAGCAGGAGCCGTGTCCGGACCCAGCAGCTCTCAGCGAGGCTCCCCCAGCCTGGTCCCAGCACGTCCCATCTCCCCTGAGCCCACCAGCGTGGCTGCGGGTCACTGCGCTTGTGAGCACCACCACCCTCACAGCAAATGGAGGCTGCAGCCGGGTGGCTAAAGGTGGGTAGAGCTGGCTTTGCCAGGCCAGAACCGAAAATAAATTCAGGCACGGATGATAGCAGAGGATTAGAAACTGAGAGCGAACGCGATGCCGTCGGGTGGGGGAATGACTTGTCAGCTTGGGTTCAAGGGTCAGTGGAGTGATTTATTTTTAATTTGGATGGTTGACAGCTGTGATTTCATTTGTTAGCCTCCAGAAGTGAGGGTATGACATACCAAATAAAATGTGTCAGCTAATATGTCACATCACATAAGACCGTAATAGTGTGTTTCTGCTGCAGCCAGCGACACCTTTTACTGACTCCCTTGCAAACTAGCAGCCGTAAGGCAACGCCTGTAGTCCCCTGCAAATGTAGCCTGACACAGCTCGTCCTAGGCCTGGAGATGCAGATCTTGCCTATTATACTGAGCTGTCCCTTTGGACTCTGTATGCAGCGTCCCACCTGGACCTTTACCCCCCGACACCTTACAGTCAGCAGAAGAGCACGTTCAGTAGCCGAGTGAGAGTGCGTTTTCAATGCCTCACGCATCACTGTTCAGGGGAGACGGTCTGAAATAGGCAACAAACCGAAGTTAGTTGCAATGAAGGGTAGAGACAAGTGACACTCTCCTCGTGTTCCAGAGGAATCAGTAAATCCGGTGACACCTGCGTTAACGGCCGTTGCGCTGCCAGATGTGGGTGAATCGCTCCGGTTGCTTATGGGGGTCATTGAATGGTCTTGAATAGGAAGAAGAGACTCAGTTCTTCTTCCTGTGTCTTTTCTTGATGGTCTTGTGTGATGCTTTTGGACCTATTTGCATCAGTTTTTGCCTCAGCCTATTGCAAGTTCAAACCCAGAGGTGGTAGGCAGTGGCGTCATTCCCAGAGTTGTGGCTGGAGAAGAAGAAAAGTTCAGTGTTCAAGAAATTTATGTTAGCCATTGGCATTCAGCAAATGTGGTGTCTGTACATATTATCTACAGCCTGATCAAGTCACGATTCGTGGAAATGGTCTGATAATATATATGTAGGTTTAAAGCCTGGAGTGAAACTAGCCTTTTATATGGAATGAATGTTTTGAGTGATTGAATATGAATCCAGATACTTTCTGCATACTCCTCAGTAATATTTGAAGGAACCATGTTATAAGTAATTTATCTGGCAACAAAAACACTGTAAGTAGAAAAATACAGAGAGGATTTCACATCTATCGTACGAAAATGATGTTTTACCACTGCAAGGAGAGATAAGTTTTTCATTTGTAAGTGACAAAACCAAAATTCTTTTGGATTAAAGTGCTGTAAGACATTAATACTAAAAAATAATGCATTTATTATCGATGCTGCTTTTGATGACTGTTAACTGATTTATAAAACAGCTTTTGTGTGGATCACAGGCAGATTAGGTCCATCAGACCATAGCATGAAATGCAATGTCATTAGATGTTTCAGGTGGTTATTAATCTTCCAGCAATGTACACCAATTACTGCTCTACCTTTGTAGCCTGGCTAGCAGACGTGCGGCAGAGACAGCGTGACATTTCCATTCCCTGGATCCGTACCACAAGCAGCACCGTGCTTGCTTGTACCTCCAAAGAGCTCAGGAGCAGCTGCCCTGCGCCAGGCACGGGTCCGTGCAGGCCAGTGTCCCACCTCTGGCAGGGGGTAATAGCAGGGGGTGCTTGGGGAGGAGTATAATAATGGGGGGGGAGTGTCTATAATGATAATTTTGCTGTGTATTCCCTTCGCCTTCAGCAGGCTGTGGCTTAGGGACCTTCTGAATCAGCCGCGGTATCTTTCTGCTTACAATTCTTCGTGGATTTTTCTTCTGTGGATTTATCTAATTGGCTTTTTGCAGCCTCTGAAACTTTCATTCCTGACCGTGGCCTTGTCACCTGCGTTCGGCTTGGTTCCTCTTTCTGCTCGTGTTTTCACTGTCAGAGCGAGAAGCCGCTACCTGTGCTCAGGTTGGCACCCAGCGGATTGAGCTGTGTTTGTGCTGGGACGCCTTCCAGATACACCGGAGTGCGCGTCCCACCCTACCCCTTCCACTGCGGGCACATTTCATCATGCAAAAGCAAAATAAGCACGTCGTGTGTGGATCCTGCCGTAAACTGCATTCACGGTGAGAGGGGGGTTGCTAAGGAATTAGCAGGTGACTTAATACCAGTTTTAGTTCCCTGCTGCTGTGAAAGATGGTCAAATCCCTTCTAGATCTGCATCACCCCCGAGATGTCTGGCTGCTGCCGGCGGGGGCACCCAGCGTGGGGACTCGCTCACACAGAAACTTCATCCTTGTTGACCCTGGGGAAACAGAAATTATTATCAGTAAACTTTTTCTATTCTACTTCCATGTGATTAGATGTTCCCATTCATATTACACTGTCTTTGAAACACATTTGCAAATGGCTTCCTGATCAATTATTTTCTTCTCTGAAGAGAAATTACTGTCAAAATTGAAAATGCGCTTGATTTGCTAAGGGCAAAGGGAGAAGAAGGCGAAACCTAAGAACTCAAGATCTGAATCTGAAAGAGAACAGGAGCAGCCCTTCAGTTTCCCAGACGGCATTTTTGCTGTAAGGAAATCTATTCAAAGCCCATAAAATGCAAGAACAACCCAAATTACCACAGAGGCAATCAGAGTCCATCATCAACATATGTTAGAAATTTAGAGACTCAACTGTGCTGTGCTCCCGAGTGTCTTGTCTTCCTGAAAGCAGAAACAAGGACAGAAGTCACCTGCATGCAGTAGTTATGATAACTGGATCACGTTCATTGGATGGAAGCTTTTTGGACAAGTTGATCAAACTTTCTGGTGGAAAATCAGGTGTTTGCAGGCACAAGTTTGCAAGACAGTGCCAAAGGAAGGACAACTACCCCGCTGTTCTTACGCTACCAAACAAGGAGAGGATTAGGTGACTGAAGGCAGGAGATACTAGGCAGAGGGAAAAAGATGTTTGGGATCTTCGCTGGGGGTAGCAGTCTGCTCCCTGAGGCAACTGCTCCAGACCCCCCTTATCTGTGCTGCTAAAGGCAGGGGTCTGCCTGCGCCAGCGCTGCCGAGCAGCTGGGGCGGCATCAGGCTAAACCTGCCCGAGCCCAGTAGCCGGGTCAGCCCGAACACGTCGCGCTCCGAACCTGCTTCCCGGCGGCTCTGCCGACCTCCGCGGGGCTTCGGCCGGGCTGTGCAAGCGGGTCCTCTGGGGCCGTACCGTGCGCACTGGGAAGATGCTGAGGAGGACAGGACTGCTCCAGAGCCCTCTCTGAGGACACTGCTGTTCCTGCGTCGCAGATTGGCATTTGCCTTTTTCCCTAATGACTGGGAATTGCTAATGAATCCTGCCGTTCACCTGCAATCCACTGTAAACCTTTCTGAGGAGCTTCTGGCTAGCTCGTTTTCTCGCCAGCCTGTACTTCTGCCGCTTGTACTGCTTCGTGTAGTACCGGGCACTTTTCATTCTTCAATTTAAGTATTTTTTTCAAATCCGTTTTCCAGTTGTCACGATGCTTTTCAATTCTCAGTCTGGTTGACCAAGCTCCTTACAGACTGCCCCAGATCGGTCTCAGCTGTGCCTATCACACATGTGCTGTTTTCCCTCATCCAGGCTGTTAAGGGAAAAGTCAAATAGTATCAGACCCGGAGAGATGCAGAAGCACACTCAGCGTGCCCCCCTGGGTCATGGATAACTGCTCTCTCAGTATGATGTTCTGGCTTCCTACCTCTTCTTTGTTTCATCCAGACCGTGTTTCCCTAGCTTGCTCAGAAATGTCACACAAAAGAGCCTCAGAAGCATTATTAAAGTCAAAATAAATGACATTTACTGTCTTCTGTTTTCCAAAAGCCTGTTAGCCAGTCACAGAAGAAAATTAGTTTTTTGTAAAACCTGGCTGCCTGTTACTTTCCCTTTTTCTACCATCCTTTCTTCCAAGAATAAATTCCCTTTGAGTTTTGCTGGAATAAATAATTACTAAGCTAACGTAATGCTTACCTGCAATGCTGGGCATGGTGCCCTGTGGGCATGTAGTGCTAAACTCACAGGAGTGAGTTCTGACATCTGATATAAAACCCTGTCACCGAGGAGTGGCAAGGACAGACCGTGTGTAGATTGGTACGGACTGGGAGCCTCACACCACGCTTGTGCGCCTGTGTCCCGGAGGGGACCCCCTCCGAGCTCCCACAGCCCAGAGGTCACCCAGTCTCGGCTTCATGACCAATATCATGGCAAAAAAGCCTGTAGGCTGTCTTCCTCCTGCTTGCTGGTTATCAAAGGCATATAAATGATAAAACAAGGCAGAACTTGAACGGAAACCTGACAGACTGGGGTTTATTCAGGGTATGTATTTTATCTGGTGGGGATTTCACCTGGGCAGCACAGGTGGCCTGATTACGGAGCTCTCCCCTTTCAGGACCACTTCCCACCTGAGCAAATGCGTGTCTTCTGAGGAATAAATAGTTATGGGTTTGGTTTTGTTTTGTTTTGTTTTAAAATTTATGGCAATTAGTGAATATTGCTGCCAATACAAGGTTTTGCAGAGCTTTGATCCTCTTCGCTATTTAATTTTGCCGCGCCGCACAGTCCCATAGCAGATGACGGATTGTCCTTTATCAGGGGCTAATGACAGAGACCCAGCTTCCTCACAGCATTTGCTGCAGTTGCTAAGAGCAGCCCAAGGATTACTGTAGTTATGGTAAGTGTTTCCTTGAATATAATTTCCCAAATGCTTTTAGCTTTACTGTGGCAGTTTGTCTCTAATTGCAGAAATAACAAAATGCCTTGAGCATATTTATTCACTTGAGTTTTATTTTAGTTACTCATTATAAAAGTGTTAATAACAGCCTGAAGGGAAGGAACAGAATTGCATTTAAGCAATAGAGAGCCAAAGACAAGTTGGTTTAAAATTTTGCTTAATGGACCATTATGTCCTCGGAAGAGTTTTTCTTTTCTGCCGTTTTCATTTCCCCTTCTGCCACTTGATGGTTCAAAACCAGAAATAAAAGGCAACTGAGCTATCTAATACCATGAGTCTCAGATTTAATAACTTGGTGAAAATCAGTCCTTCAGGTAAATTGACTTCATTGCCAGTGAAAGATGAATGCTTTTATTTGCTCTTGAAGGTGGATCTTGACTTTTTAGCACACTGTGGACTTCTTCCTCACTGAACCTAAAGGTTGATTTTAGCTCTTCAGAAGGTGTTCAGAGATTGAAGAGAGACAAAGGACTGGTGTGAGACCAAAGACAGGGAAAACTGCTGCTGAAAACTGGTGGTTTCTGCTAGAAACAATTATTAGGACCCCCCCAGCCCTTTTAAGCCTGAGTGTCTCTTGCGTGTTACTGAGTGTCTTCAGTTCTACAGTTGTTGGTCTTACTTGGGAAGCAACGATTTCTTACAGCAACGAGCAGTAGCTCGTGTCTTACAGCTCTGGAGATCCCAGGTTTACTTTCTGGTGGGGCAGCCGGGAGACGTTCAGCACGCTTGCAAAGACCTGCTCCTTCCTGAGAAAACGGTGGTGGGCCATACATATTTTGGGCGACTCTTTAGCTCGCAGCTGGAGGACAGCTCACCCTGCCTGAAGAGGGGTACGGCAGCTGGGTGAGCCCCCCGCAAGCAGGGAGCAGGGTGATGCCTTTCCCTGCCCTACAAAGCCTAGGAGGCCCTGCGCTCCGTGGGAGTAGAGGCTGTAGGTGCAAGGAAAAGAGGAGCTGCCTGTGGCCCTGACCTCTGCGCCGAACAGCAGCACCTCCTGAAAGCCTTGTGCTTCTGCCCACACCTTGGCCTTAGTGCCTCTGAAAGATTAATTACGTGTATTTGCAATGGTCAGGTCTATTTTGATCTTACCTTCAGGTGTAAAACTATGACAGAGGGATCGCGAGGGAGCTGGGGCAGGAAGGAAGGACTTTGTAGATCACTTTTTGCAGCATGCTCCCCTCTTCAGCTAACAGAAGGTACTCGGTCACCTAGGAGAGCCATCGCTGATGCAGGATTGGTTTTTGGTTTTTGAGAGACTCTGTCTCTTGCTCATCGGGATGGTTTTGTTTTGAGACCCTTGTTCCTGGTTCAGCCAGCATAAGGGGAAAACGTAGGATTATTCCAGTAGGTGCACAACTTTGCATCTCCTTATGCAGGAAAATAATGGTCCTTTTGAGCAACTTGTCCTGAGCTTCCTTTCCACACACAAAGGAGGGCTGGAGGCCAAGAAAGGAGTTGCTGTCTCTGCTTCTCTGTTTCTCTTTCATAGTAGAGGCTGTGGCACCATCAACGAGATAAAGACAGAGTGGTCACTTCTGAAGGGCTGTGTATTTCCCCAGAGAGGTGCCTTATGAGTCGGTCCTTCACGTCATGTTGGTGAGTTGTTAGTTTTTGGCAAGCTGGCTCTGATACAAGGTTGTGCAATACATCCCGTGGTGCTCTGTCCCTTGAGCTGAAATGCAAAGGCTTTGGCATGAGGGGAAGCTGCCTAGAAATCTTCCTCCGGGACTTGTAAATTGTATCCAGGCATCTCAGGGTACATGCTGCACACCCTGGCACCCATCTGAACCTGACTTGCTTAGGAGACAATCAACACAATGCTTCTCATACTCTGTCTTCCCTTCTTTTGGCAGAATGATGCTGTATTTCGATTTAAACCCAAGTGTTGTTTGCTTTGTGAATTATGATTATTAAAGCATGACTGTTTATCTTCCTGCAAGACTTCTGAGATTATTTATACCTTCAGAATTTGTCAGAGGGAAATTTCAAAGTCATTAAAACAAACATGTAATTTATTTGTGGTGGTACAGATAGTCTGAAGACTTTAATTCCCGTGCAGATTAGAAGTAGAAGGAGACTCATTTATCAGGGCAGACAGGGAATGTGATGCCATACTGGATTAAATATCTTTGGTGCATCATCCTAAAATGACACCGTTTTAAGGCATGTGGTTTGTTCTCTTGATGGAGGCACCATTTCACAAGAAAGTGAAAGATGAAAGTTGAAGATGTCCCTGCCCAAGGCAGGGGGGTTGGACTAGATGACCTTTAAAGGTCCCTTCCAATCCAAACTATTCTATGATTCTATGATATATTAATTATCCTTTAACTTGTAATCTCAAATTCATATCTGAATGAACACAGTATCCTGCAGGAACCAGTATCTGTAGATGTTATCCTCAAAACAGCCTCACTTCATAAAATGGAGAGTGATTTCCATGTAGATCGATTTATCTGCTTACTGCAGGTAGGGGAGGAGACCACGGGGTGCTCTCAGCCAGGCTTTCTAACACTGCTGCATGCAGCAAGAGGGTAGCGGAGCTAACTGCCTTGTTGTTCATGTTGTCCTAAAGCATTTGAAATCGAGTGGTTTTTCCACGGAGTGAAGTTGCTTTGCAAAATGGACAGATGAATGAAGATTCTAATTTGAGACTGTCTAAAGTTAAAAGTGCCTTTCTGAAGTGGTTTTCCAACTGTGAGGGTAATAAATCTTTTTATGCAGTTTAATACTTGTTTTCATTCTTACTGTTCAATAATAATTCCCCTCTGGGACATATATGGAGTTGTGACGGGAATAAATGAAGCTCAAGCCACCCTATGTTTACAGTGAGCGGCGAATCATTAGCACTTCTGGTGTCTCTTGCCACAGCGTTGTTACTCAGAATCGTTCTCTTTCCTTTTAAGCTAGCCAACTCTCCCTCCACCCCAAAAATAAAACACAACAGTGGCTTTATTTTTATTTGACCACTTGGTTTGGAGTTTTATGAGGGCTTTTTGCAGAGCTGCAGCTTTGCTTTGTGACCAGCTGACCGGTTTGTCCCCCCCCCGAGGGTACAGTGCTGGAGCAATCCCTTTCTGCTGGGACAGTCATCCCCAGGCTCACCGCACGCTGTGTTTCACCGGGGTGATGCGCTGGCTGCGCCACCAGACCTGCAGCGCGTTTCGGAAGAGAAGTCTCTATCGGTGAGTTCTGTCCGTAATCATGTATTGTTGGTGTCGAGACCCTGCCACTCACTTGGCGATAGCCTCTCCCAGCTGAGATGGGAGGAAGGCTTGCGTGTGTCTGGCCTTTGAAGGTTGCTCTCAGCGCAGGCAGAACGACAGGCTCTGCGACCTCTCCCTGCTCCGAGCAGCAAGTCTGCACTAGGTGCCTGCAGAGCTCTCGTGTTAAATGGAGCATCTCGGTGTTACAGTCCTTCTGTGGATGAAATTAAGCATCCTCGAGCAAAGCTTCACCTTCCCACAGACTTGAATGGCTCTTACGTCCACCATGGAATCCGTCTTGTTTGGAAGCCTTGGTTGTAGGGAAAGAGCAGCTAGACTAACAGTCAGGCCACTGCCTAAGCTCTTCCCTTTGAGAAACATCCTACGTTACCTGCTCCAACAAGACAAGTGGCTATTTGAGCATCAGAGTCACAAGAGTTGAAATCAACACGAGCCTCCAGCTTTTCATTTTAGCTGTGGTCTTCTTTGAGATTTGAATCTGCTAATTCTGTGTGTAAAACTCAATTTAATTTTCTATTATTTTGTCTTGGGTAGGACACCACATCAGTGTGTTCCTCCAGAAGGGAGACACTATGAAGTGAAGTATGGCTATTTGTATGTCAGGCCTCAAGGAAGACATGGCAAATATGAAGTTGCAAATTAACTCTCAAGTCCTGGAAACATTTCTCCTTGTATCATTCTCCAGCTGCTTCTTTAGGGAAGGACGTGCCCAGCAGAAGAATGCGGAACCTAGCAATATCGGTGCACTATCATTCCTTTCATTTTCCATCAGTGTTCATGGAAAACCCTGTACTTCGTGACTTTTAGAAGTCTGAAGGTAGATTTATCGCTGCTATGTCAGAGCCCGCAAGCAATAATGAGCAGTGTCACCCCAACGAGGTTCTCTGGTGTAACCTTGTTAATGTCGGCATGCTGTTGCACATACCAGAAGTGAATGTGGATATGCACGCTCACAGGCTGCAGAGGAGCTTGCTTCTTTGCTGATCAGTTAATGAACTGACCTTTACTGCTGAGAAGGGTTGCAAGAAGCTCTGCTTGATCCCATCAATGCTGCTCTATGCATGTTCCTAAAGAACCAGTGGAGGTGGGATGAGATCTTACTTTACTCAAACAAACCTTCTGTGTCCTCTCCACGTCTTGATGCTTTAGCTGTAAGATAAAAAAAAAGCTTTTATGTGTCCTTTAAAAACGGTCTTGAAGTTGTTCTGGAAGCGGGTCAGTCTTGGCAAAGTTCTGTGGGCCTTCTAGGATCTGACATTGTTGCTATTAATTTCGTAAGAGACTCGGTGGCATCCTCCTCCTCTAATAGGGTCAAACGGATAACATCCTATCACCATTGATAAATCACCGTGCATTAGGATGGCTAATACTCTTCAAACATAATTACTTGGTTACATGGAGAAGCAGGTTTTTTTAAAGCAGGGGAAAAGACAGCAGCGCAGAATAAAGATTAAGTGCCTGCCAATTTTTTGTCTTTAAAGCGGTCATTTTTTACTTCTGGTGAAGCAAAATTGAGGCTGAGTGACAGTTCTCTAATGCAATTAATTATTTATGTTTTTCTGCAAGCAGCAATCAAGAGTATCAGAACTGAAATGAAATTTCTATCTCAATTGATTTTTAAAAAAAACCCTGCTTGTGAGCGCAGGGATTGCGCTAACCCCGGGCTGTGCCTCCCCGCTCGTTAATCCCCCGCCTAAGCAGGGGGTCGCCAGGCAGCCCCCTCGCGGGACCGTGGGCTCCATCGCTGCCTCTCCTGCCGGCGCAGAGAGGCCAGGTGGGACCAGCCCACGCGGGACCTTGCCCCTGGTGATTCTGGAAGCCCAAACAGCAAAAGTTAGGTGAGAGGAACTCAACCGGCAGCCGAGGGAGCGTATTTACCCTGGAGCCGGGGTGACGTTGGCACAGGCAGGGCAGAAATGTCTGCGGGGCAGGGGGGGGATCGCGTAATGGCTTCCAAATAGAACGTCTTCAGCTTCACCTTGGATCATCCCACTGTTGCCTTACCTGTTAGCTGCCCGGGACCAAGCTTCCTACTAGCGCTTGGCCAAATACTGGTGTGGGGAATACTCGCAGTTAACTTCTCTGTAGATGGACCCAGTTTCTCAGGACTCTCGCTGCCCTGTTTGTGTCCTCCATCAGAGCGACATGATCTTTGGGACAGACCCACATCCCTTTGCAGGACCCCACGCCAGAGTTCTTTCCAAGCCAGTTGGCAAACTGCAGTAGTTTATCTAGTGAGGCTGAGGTCTAGTATCTGGCCCTTGTGAGCAAGGGGCTGATGCCACGTAATGCCCTCTTGGTCTTCTGTACGCCCAGGCTGGCGGCAGTGCTGGCTGGAGGGTTGCAATTCCAGCCTTCCTGCCAAGTCCTCTTCTCACATCTATGGTCTCTGCTGGTCGTGCAGTCAGTGTGAACTGAGTCAGCAAAGATGCCTTGGTGGGGCAGCAACCTCTGGCAGGAGGAGCGCGGAGGTGTGGGGAGGGGGATGGCTGGGGGTAACCTCAGCTCGTGCAGCTGGGCTGAGCGGGGTGTGGGATGGAGCCGCCTCTGGGCCCTCCTTTGGGTCTCCTCCTCCCATCGTGTCTTTAAGAATGAATCCCACACAGGGAGCTCACCATCCTGAGAGGAGAAAGGGAAGCTGGTACAGCGAGGAGGAAGCCGAAACTTCCGAAACTGGCACAAACCCAGCGCACTGAAGCACCCTGCCTTCGCAAACCTGGTATCCTACTTTAACGCGGATGCCAGGTTGTCTGGAACGAAGCAAACTGCCAGCTTCGAACTCCTGCATCATGGTCTTGGCAGCTGCCTCCGTTCTCCTAGATGGCAAATTTATTTTCTGTGGTAACTTTGTCGTTCCCTGTCTTCATACGGCATGCAAGGATGAATACATACTGCCTGCTTTAGTGTCACCTACCTTTGTGCTCACCGTTTGTTTGCGCCAGGCTGCCTGCTCCATCGCCGAGCCCTCCGGTAACTGCATTTCCCATTATTTCAGTTGTCCTGCTTTTGTTCACTGCCTTAACAGCTGAACCGCTGGCAGGGACGGGAAGGGAAAACGCTCTGCCAGCGTGGTTTTGGTGAGTGTACGGTAGGGATAGGGACGGGGTGTCAGCTGTGCTTCTCACCCCGGCTCTCTACTGGAAGACTCTACGGCTGCAGCACCCTGGGGCATGTTCCCACTATGCTGTATGGGTATGAGAATATGCTGGGATGAAAACTCATGAAATACATGTTTTACAAAATTAATAACAGAATGGGCCCTTGATCCAAACCTGTCTCAGCTTTTTTTTTTTGTATCGCTTTGATTGAACAAACAGAGCAAAGACAGAAGAGACTGTAAGTTCATTACAAAATAATCAAGGCCTCTGCCAGAGTAAATTTTCATTTCAAGAGCAAAGTTTTGATGGGACACTTTTTATCTTGCGTATCTGGAGTTTAAAAAATAAAATTCCTCCTTATATAACATTTTCTGCTCCCTTGCTGCTGTATTTAACTGCATTTTCAGCAAGAACCTATCTTGCCGAGGAAATGTTGCCTGGATGGCAAAGCTAACAAAATGGAGCAAAACAATAATTTTTGCCAGCCTTTTATTCTTAATGATCTTAGTTTCCATTTGTAATTACAGTGGTGCACAGTTTTCAGACACATATGGGATTTTTCATTTGATACTATTCAATTATAATGATTATGTTGTGTCTCATATAATAAAATGTTTTCCATATGTTAGATATAATAAAAGCATAATATCCCCTAGTGCTTTCCACGATGATCTCCATATTAATACAACTTTCAGATGGCATAAAATGCTTGTGTGTTTGGGCTCCAGAGGCACAAACACAAACATTTAATTTTATATCCGCAAGAAGTGCCATTGATTTCAGCGGGGCTATAGTTAAACACATGCATGTTTGTAGAAGGAAAGACCTCTTTATTGAGCAATTCACTACAGGTTCAGCAAGAGGAGCTGTTCTTGCTGGCTGTGCAGTGTGTTTCCATCCTGCTCTCTAGATGATGGCGTTCACATACTCGCTGAAGCGCTCCCCGGGTGTAGGAGGCAGAGGTGCTCCCATTCACAAGATAAATAGCGTGGAGGACACCAAGTTGTTCCAAGCCTTGGTGAGGAAGCCCCCTCCAGCTTGATTGGGATGAAACCCGCTGGCGTTTGGAAATGGCCAACGGACTTTGAGATTGATTCCATTTCCCGTGCTTTTAAATCAACACGCGGAAATTATTGGCCGCGGATTGTACAGCAGCTTTGCAGGCGTACTGGAGGAGAGGGAAAGCGTTGTGGGGCGAGGTTATAGTGCCTGATTGCGGTCTCTGCAGCTTTTCAAATAAGTGCCAGACACTACTGCATTTGGATTGTGTTTCAAATGGAGGCAACAGAAAAGGAAAACTTAAACCTGAAAACTTAAAAAAGCAGCAAAAAAGTTAAATTTCTTTTGACACAAAACCAACACAGCAGGTTAAGTACTTGTAAAATTCCTTTATTTCTGGTGCTTTCTAATTCTTTGCACTATATACTACTTCTTGTGCTTCTTTATTCTAATCTACCAGTAAGTTTAGGTATCATCCCATTACCTTCTCTGCTGGTCTCCAGGATTTTAGAGATTTGAGGAATACCCTCCTTCTACTTCCCATCTTTTTTTTTGTGAGGAGAAATTCAGACACGGTGCCATTCTGAGTTTTATTAGCTGCATTGCTCTAAATCAGGGTGATGACTCCCCTGCTTAATTGCTCCCTGGAATAGGCACAGCTCGTTTCTATTCTGCTCTGTACACGGTTAATAGCCTGGTGCTGTAACATAAAGCACAACTGAAGAAATTTGGAGGGGATAATTTCCTTTATTTCTCTGAAAACCCCATGAGTCACAATCAAAGCATACATCCCCCTGCTAGCATAGCGCTCTGTTTTTTTGGGTTTTTTTCCCCCTACATGCTAGCATAATAACTAAATCCATTCCAATAGAAACTGCTGGGTTTTATGGTTTTTATCTGAAATTGGTGTTGGCAGGATTAGGAGCAGGAAGAATTGCTTCCCTAAATATCTTAGAGGTTCTTTACTTACAGCTCGATGCTGTCCGGATAGACCTCTCTAATAGAGATGGAAACCTTTAGGTTTAACAAGAGGAGCAGAGAAGGTATCAGGGACCCAAATGACCTCTCCCACTTAGGAACCCGGCACTTGTTTTTCAGATACTCTTCTGCATGTGAGTGCTGATTTTTCACATGTAGAAACCAGGGAAAAGCGAGCATGGGCATATAGATGTTGGACCACGTATGAGTATGAGTGTGCCTCAGCAATCTGGTGGGAAGCCCTTCAAAATAAACAGGTTAATAGTGGAGAAGGTTCGCATGAGTACCAAACAGAACATGATATACGGAATGTATGCATTATTCCACTGTAATCTGTACCAAGATCACTCAGTTATTTGCTCTCAGCTTCAGTGGGGTCATACCAGTGCAGAACAGGCATTGCATGTAGTGACGTGAAGGCAGCCTCTGTATTTCATGCTGTTTTGAAGTCCTCTGTCCATGAGTGTTATGTGTTCGGAAATAGAGCAAAAGAATTACGTTTGTGTTCCTTGCCACCAAAAATCCTGTATCCAGTGATAGGACTACTTAACCCCATTATTTGTCTGTTAGTGTCATGGTAATATTAATAAGAAAGAAGGATATGCACCAAAGACATGAAAGGCTGTATATACTGTTGATTTTTAAGTAGTCACTCTCAGTCATGGTACTCTTAATTCTACTTTTTTCGATATTCTTTATCAATGATGGTGCTACAGATTGATTGCACATAGCAAGGAAATAAATAATTGAGCCGCGTATGGTGTATATCTTCTGGAGAGCAACCTGGAGCAGAGGGCCAGGAGGCAGAGCTGCTCCATCCTAGACTCTTATCTTGCAAAGTTATGAAGGGCTGTAGTTCATTCTCTTGTGTAACACCCCGATGAAATGGAGTTTGGATGTTCAACTCTATTTCCCTGCGAAAGCCCTGTGTATTCCCAGATCCTCTGAGCTTGCAGCAGCCCAGTTTCACAGTCGCTGGCTCTAGCTCCTCTGCCTGTCATTGCAGTACTCGTACCAAGGAGGCCTCCAAATGATATCAGCAGCTGATATCTAGTGGAAAGGTTTTGGTGGAAGGTGAGATCAAGAAACTGGTGATCTCACACCTGGTCTACCTATTGGCGGGGACTGTGGTCCACGTACTTCTGCCAGACTACTTTCTTCTCCTCCCATCTAACAATTTGCATTAGCTTTTATTTCACCAGCCATAACACACATGTCTCACTACGCCTTTAAAAGTTTCTAAATAGTCGTTTTAAGATGTTAAATTGACAAAGGAGTGCTAATCTCTCCTTGGATTTTGTTTTTTAATATGTGCCCCATTGTGGATCAATCTGGAACGCTGCATATGGCAATCCCCATGTTAGATAATCATGGTTATTATTGTAAGTGTCCCCCAGAGAATCTTAACAACTGAAGTGGGCAATTACCTTATTTTAAATTTAATTAAAAAATGATCCACATAGGGAGAAAAGTTTTAATCTGATCGAAGGATTCGTTTCAATAAAAGCTACTAGCACTTTGCTATAAGTAGCGATTGATGTTTGCAGCCTCCAACGTCTATCAGAGCTGAGTGTGCATCTGGTATTGACAGCACATGACATTAAGAAATGCTTCAAGTTGTAACAACAACCACCAAATTCTTCCTAGAATTTTGCAGGACCTCTGTAGAACCAGAGCTATGGTTTTATTGAAATAGTTTCCCGTGAATAGTGATCAGGGCATTGCTTATGCCAAGGATAATTTCAAAGGTCTGCTTTTCAGAGGTAGCAGAAGCATGAGCGGAGGGTTTTTTCTTCACACCGGGTGACAAGAGGGGGAAAAAGGATGTGTCTGTCTGCAGCGAGGTTGGGCATCCAGCCACCCGCAGCTGCCCTGAAGCCAGGCTGCAGAGAAAGTGCCTCGGGTTTACTTTCTCCTGCGAGCAGGTTTGGAGACAGCCGGCTCTTCTCGCAAGCCTTCTCTGTGGTGGGGGCCTGGAAGCTCTAACACATAAAACAAAATTCTGGTCTCGGCTGAAAGAAGGCGAGTGGGGAAGGACTTGTTCTTCCCCTGGAGAGAAACCAGGGTGCTCTGCAGTAATTCTTTCTATTTTCAGTTGATGATTTTCTCACCTGAAGAATTTGCATCCTGCTGAAGTGCTCTGTAACGGAGATGTAAATAATTCAGCTCCGCCTTTAAGGCACCTTCTTTGACCAAAAGGACTCCCCAGAAGTAGCCCGTCACATTCACCAACGTGTGGAGGAGTTGTTGACCAGGAGTTGTAACTATTCGGGTGCTCTGGAGAAAAACAGCAGCACCAGCCCAGCTCCCAGAGCTGCCGGAGGGGGGGTGTAAGCCCTGAGGACCTTTGAGGAATTTTCAGGGAAGTCAGTGGGTGATTCCCTGGCCTGGCATTAAGGACTGGGAAGCAGGAGGGCGTTCCTGCTCTCTGAGGGGTCAGCGCAAAGGCATGGCTGTTCTCCTGCTAAAGCCCGCTTCAAGCTTTTACAATTATTTTGTTAAAGAGAAATCCTATTTTCAGAATTTATTTCGCGTCACATAGAGCATGTTAATGCTATGAGATTGAGCTTAATTATCACTCTGGTAAATTACAGCAAAGTTAAGGGGTGCCTGCTCTAATATCCTTTTAGCACTGGTTCTGCAATGCATTTGTGTGATAACGTGAATGAAAGCCTGGGAATTATTTCTTTTCTGTACATCTAGCTTAAATAAACCCAAAATTAAAATGATGGGCATATCATGGCTTCAAATTAATGGCCTTAGCAGCTTAAATGACAAATTTGTAAGTGAGTTAAATATAATCTGTGTTCCTTTTGCCTCTGTCCTTAGCAGCCTGGTATTTTCGATCTTCTAAAAGACAGTGATTTCACCAGCATTTAATGGAGCTGGAAGCAAAAGCGCAATAAAACTCCGTATACGAGAGAACATGATAAGTGAGGAAACGGATAATGGGATGGTTAATGCTGTTAAATACCTTGTGCTTAATGTTGGCAGGTCCATTGGTTTTGCCAATAAAAAGTTTTAAGTGGTTGCAGGTCTTGTCTGTTGGAAGCTTTCTTCAAAAATAATCCACCCAATGCGCTGAAGTGTAAATCAGACTTTTAACAAACCGGTGTCGTGATTTATCGCCCCTTTTGTGTTGCTTTTTTGGAAGACTGTATTTTAGAATGTTATGCGCATTCTCGGGACTAGTCTGTTCTGCTGTCGTTAGGGCTGTAAGTACAGAAGCAGAAAGAACAGCAGAGTGCCCCGAGCCCTGGCGCAGACTGCCTGCGGGCACCGTTCCGGACTGCTGCGAGAGGGTGAGAAAAACCCGTCTTAGGAGAGATTCGCATCTGCCTGATTCTGCCTTAGCAGGGAGAACGGACGAGGTGACCTCTTGCAGTCCGTTCCCAGCATTATTATCCATTACGATTGCACGTTTACAGGTACAAACATTTCTCCAACTCCGGCAATGCTAGCTTGCACATTCGGAGATCCTGGAAGGCGTCTTCCCCAGCCTGCTGCTCATGTGCTCGGCCGATTCCCCAAGACGCTTTCATCAAACCTGTGTGCCCATTGCAGCCCCAACGGGACGTGGGGATTGTTTAAAGTTCTGGGAGATTAGCTGCGTGAAAATGCATCCATCAAAGCGTGACCAAAGGCTCTAGTGTTCTTCATGTGTGACTTCCTTCATGAATATAACACTATTAACTCTTTTTCTGAAATCCTTACGTTCTAGTCGTGTGATAGTTGAAGACCCTTTTCCAAATAAAAGTTTGAAGTCATACAAGTGGCAGTTCAGAGCTTTACTCTGCTCATGGGTTGTACAGATAAAAGGCTCAGAAATCAAAATTCAAGTGAAAAAGAAAATTCTTAACCATTAAAATGGTTTATAGATTTTTTTCAGTCGTTATTATGAGTTTGGGTTGGCAGTACTGTAATGTCTGTCACAATTCCCAGTGTATCATACTGATTTGATTGTTGGTTTCACTGGACTCTTTGCTTTCCCTAGCCATTAACTAAGCGACTTTTATTACTACCCTCCTGCCATGTGTTGCTGGCAGCAAAACAAGAAAAGAGGGACTGGATTTGGATTTCTAAAGACTGTTACCATAACTGAGCCCTGCCCAAGTCCTAAGAAATACCTTGCTAACACGTTTGTAGGCATGTTCCTACCCACAAGTGTCGATGAAGAGACTTGTTTTGTTTATCTCGAGGCACTTACAGACTAACTAAAGACCCTGGTCACCTTGTATTCCTCTGCAAGCTGTGGTGAACTGGGGGCCAGGCAAGGGCAACTCAGGCCACCCAAGACCTGAATCATGCTCTAGCAGTCCCTGCCACTCTCTGTCGGTTCTTGAGGGACCCTGGCATGACTGGGCTCCGACTTTGTCTCTAGTATTTATATGGAAAGCTGGGAGAGAGCTTTCACAGAAAAAGTCATACCTCATATTCTTTTTGTGTTCCTGTGAATGTTAAGTGGGCAAATGTTCATCCTGATACCTTGCTTCCCCACCATTCCCTGTGTCTGTGCTTTGGGCAGGGACTCCTCCAGACCTTTGAGTAGAAGGAAGTGCTTTGCCTCTCAATTGTTGCACTGGGGCTTTTTTGGCTTTGACCCTGGTGCTGCAGATGGCTTTGTCAGCCCACCTCTTTGGCCCCATCCACGCTCCTTCTCTCAGCTTCTCCCTCCCCCTCGGCTCTTCATTGTGTCAGTCCCGAGTGGCTTGTTCATTTGCTGAACTTCCCACTCATGGAGATGCACCTTTCCACTCGTTCCCTTTCCCTCGGGAGGGAGGAGCTCTCTGTAGGTGCCCAAGCAGCTTTGTCTTTGTCCCTTTCCAGTCCTTCACAGGGGCTGTGATCCTTACAAAAATACTTGACAGATTGACCATGGGTGCCCTAAGACTCCGATCAATAAACCTCCTGTGCTTTCTCTGTTTCTGTCCGTACTCAGGCATTATCTCCCAGGCCGTATGTTTTTATGAACTCCCTGAGGACGGAGACAGCCTTTCTGTAGTCTGTTTGTGCAGCGCCTGGCGCTGAGGTTCTCCCCTCTAGTGAGGCCACCCGTGACTTTCTAATACTTTCTATCTGCTTCGCAGGGAGACGCCTGGTTGTCAAGAGCAGGATCCACTCCCTGGGTTGCAGCTCCGCGGATGCTCCAGACCGAGCTCCGGCGGGCAGCTGGGACGTGCTGCGGGTGGCGAGTCTGCGGTCGCACGCTGGGCTGAGCGGGGCAGGGTTTGGGAAACAGCTGCTCCTGCCGCAGCGTGCGAGGCATCTGCTTTCCAATACCCTCGCCGTCATCCTCGAGTCTGGATTTGTGTCACTCGTGTAGATGATTTATGGCTTGTTGAATCCAGAGTGGTTCCCTTCGTAGGTTAGGTCCGTGCCCTTCACACCTCTGCTCGGAGTGCTGCGGGATATCTCTGTCCTAGAAGAGGTTTCTCCCTCTGCAGCTCTCTAGGGATTTCATCTGAGGATAGGTTTCACTAGCTTTTGTGGTGTTTATTCCCTGAGCAAAGTCTGCAATGAGTCGCAAAGTCTTTCTTCGCATTGTACATCCAAGTTGTATGTGTGAAGTTTCTGGAGCTTTTAATGGAGGTAAGGAAGGCTCTTCAAAGTTTTTTTCTCTTCAACCATTAGTGTGTCTCTAGGAAATACTTTACAGATGCAGAAAACATGCAGCTTTCCTATGTTGAGGGCAGGGTATTTAGGAAGCCAATGTGATAGCAAATTGGGATTAAAAAAACAAGTTTTACAGCATCCTCATATTCCTAGAAGGGAGCCTGAGAAGAACCGCACATCTGCAGGAGACAGAGCACCTCCGGGGCGGCAGCGTGGGCGCTCCCGGGGCTGGCGGGTCGGGGCTCCTCAGATCTCCTTGTGACAGCTTACAAAATCCCCACCTCCCACCTGGACGCTTCCTAGGCCTTTCTGTTGCATCTGTACTCTGTTTGATTAATAAATTGTTCACTTAACTTTTATGTTGCCATACTGAGACAGCTACAGAAATGGAAGAAAAAGGCTTAAAACAAAGATAAAAATCCCCTTGCTTTTTGTGTCTGATTTTGAGCATTGATAGCAAGGGAAATTTAAACAAAACCTTACCGATGGCTACGAAAGACTTGGAAGGGACGTACCTTGAGCTGTCTGCAGCGTGCTTTCCCAGGTACACCGATGCTGTTGCCGTTGAGAGACAGATTCACTATCAGGGGGTTTGCAGCGATCTGTCTGGAGCGCTGAGCAGCGACGTCTGTCTCTTCAGGAGAACTCTTTGGTGAAAGCAGGAGGGATGAGGGTTAGGGGAGGACAGCTTGCGTCAATGAAGGTGACACAGGGTATGTGGGAGAAAAGCAGTGTCTGGGGAAAAGTCAGGAATACGTGCTCTCGGGACAGTGTCGTACTGCTCTGTGCTTTGCGTGATGCACAGCTCTGGTACAGGTAGGGGATTCCTCTGAAAGAGCTTTGCAAGCCCTAGATTCAAACGGGGTGCCTCCCAGCAGGGCCTGGACCTCAGCTTCGTTAGTCCAAGACTAACGAAGAGAGATCTCCCCTATCAGCGGCTGCTTCCTGAGCGCCGCAGGGGAGCTCCTACCGCAACAGCTTCCACGTGCGGAAAACTTGGGGAAAGCTGCAAGCACGCTTCAAGGTTAGATGTGTTTTAATGATTAATCACACTGCCTTTAAGACCTTTGCCTCCATTGGCTCACTGAGGCGGTAATTAACCCGAGCCTCCAGCATTGTAAAAAGTTCTTGACCCAGATAACGACTCCCCGCCAGCGCAGCGGCAGGGTCCCAGCAAAGCCTTTCTCCAGGCTGGTGAGCCTGGGGCCGGACGCAGCACCTCCGGCGGTGGCAGGGGCGCGGATGCAGAGGTAGATACCGGTGCAGGTGACACACGCTCCCGCTGCAAGTCTGCCGAATTCAGAGGAGTTGGGCTGGAGGAGATCTGTCTGACTGCTGCCGAGGCAGCTTTCGGGGGAATCTCCCCGGCTCTGGCGACGGTGTAGCCATTGAGCTCATATGGGGACCTACCCTGGGGGGGGTTTTCAACTGGAAGACTACTTGTAATCTTAAGATGTTTTATCTCGGCGATACTGTGTATGGCTGGGTGCTTTACTGTTTGTCTTCTCCATCCGTATATGTTCATGTTATTTATCGTAGTATATATAATGACTTCTTCTGGCTTGAACCTGGAGAGAAAGAAGACAAAGAAATAAAAGAAATGCTGTTCTAAACTATAAGGGCTAGGAAAATAACCCGCTACCTTTACTTTTGTAGAACTGTAAGAAGTTGCAGTTAAGACAAGTGACACAGCTTTGCATTAAAGCTGCCAGCGTTTTCCTTGTGAGATTTGGTTTTCCTTGCAAAGTTTTAACTGTATGAATTGAAATTTTTCTATGATGCCAATTGTTTTCCTCAATTACTTCTTTTTCTTTTAAATTCAGTCAAAACAGTCAACAATTTCTATAAAAGCATTTAGGGAAAGAAATATTTCCAATGTAATCTCAAAGATTTTTTACATATTGTCCCATACTCAAAATATATTACACCACTCGCTGTCATCACATTCCTCTTGCTGTGTTTGCTGGAAGGGAGTTGCAGGAAAAAGTGTTTTATACCAACTAAGTTTAGTTACCAAGTATCTAATTAGAAGAGTGGGTTTCCTGTGCAGGGAGTATAGGAAGGCCGGCAGAAAAAAGAGAAATACCCTATTTCTTTCATTTAGCAATTTTTGCCTTTTGTCCAGATGTCTTTCGTCTTCCAATGATCTGTTCCCAGCACACGTACAACTTGCAGTTGATGGTATTGGCTAATCTTTTTTAATGCAGAACACAACCAGTAATCAACGCTAGCGTATTTTCTGGCGAAGAGTGACCTGCTCATTACTCTTTGGGTTTGTTTTGGGTCCATAAAAAAGCCGCATATTCCTGAAATGATGGAGAAGGGCAGACTGCTCGTTCTGGTGGATCTGGAGGGACAGCGTGGCTGTTGTTTCAGCACAGAAAGCCATTAAAAGTGCTGGCTTGGAGCAGACAAAGGACTGTTCTTGCAAGGGCAGCAGGAGCAGAAGGGAACGCGCTCTCTGGGCTCGTATTTAATGCATCCGCCAGCAGCTCTCAGCCTCCCCCTTGACGGCGTTGCCTGGCCCATGGCCGGGAGGTTGGTGGGACCCTGCGCTGTGTACGGGTGGGAAGGTGGTCCCCTTGGCGTCCCGTCCCAGCGCTCGTGATGCTCAGGGGGGACGTGCGGGTGAGCTTCTCGCAAAAAGACGCTAGAATAGTTCATTAATGCCTGTTTTCACTCTACCCTCAGTGGGCGTCACTGCAAATCAGTGGAAAAAGACATCAACTTAGTGGGCTTTGACTCAAGCTCATAAAATCGGTAAATGGATGTACTAGTTGGCTTTGATTGTCTTTCTCCATGACGTGGTTCATCTCTTGAGTGCTCGCAGGCTTTGGTCAGGTGTTACCAGACTCATTTTAGTTACTGTCGCCGTCATTAACACATGCTGTTGTGTATAAATCTACTTATCATTTGCAGTGTAAAAGGAGCTGAGGATACTTCTCACTGGGAGAGTAAAGCTTCCAGGGCTAATTGTTTTCCTCTCTCCAGCTGGGAGTGGAAACTACCTGCACACTTAACTTCCCTTTATTTTTTCTTTTGATAATATTACCAATTTGAGAAAGGACACTCAGGCATCAGGAAAAGGTGATCTGCAGTGCTGATTTACGGAGCAAGGTTTAACAATTCCCTCCGGTGAAGCGGATGATAATTTCAGATGGCAGGAGGAACTGGTGGAATTTTAGGAATGTTAATGCAAAACAGCGGTTGAGTGGAAATAAACTCACTCCCCACTGAAACGCGGCTATAAAAAATATATGGGTTGACCAGAGGTAGCGTAACTGATGAGCCGAGGTGCGAGTCAGCTGCAGTCCCCGAAGGAGCCCTTGGCTGCTCTTGGGCGCCGTGCAGACTCCGGGTTAACATCTTCACCGGGCTGGGAAAGTTCACAGGGATGCAGTCATTTGAAAATGGCATGTGCTGGAGGAGGAGAGCCTCAAGGCTGTTTCTCATGTCCTCGCTGCTGGCTAACACAGCGCTCGTGACTGTCTGCCAGGATGCTAATCCCCTGGGGCACGTCTCTGAGCATCTCCCGTGTCTAACCTGGTGTTAGCAGCAGGGTTGGCACCGTGCTCTTGAGAGCCTGGGAGGACCACAGGCAGCACTCGGTGGCTGCTGTTCCTGTGCAGGGATTTGCCGTTCCCAAATAGCTGGAGTTCCTTGAAGCTGTGTCAGTTTATTGCCAGGGTTAATTTATGGATAAATAAAAAAACACCTTTATGCTATCAGAAACAGGCAAGGCAGCCCTGCCCTGCCCACCCTCCCAACCAGAGAGTCCTGCTGCTTTCTGCACCGGACCCCCCTCAGCCTTGGGTGGGTTGGGGACCGTGCAAGACCTCCCTTGAGCTCTGCAAGCAGGACTGCAGCTCTCCCAAAGAGGGGGGCCTGCAGAAGGGTCTCAGCACCCTGACGGTGCTCTGCCCTACCCCACCAGGCCCGAGTACGTTCACTTTATATCTTCCAATGCCTAATCTTGCATCATTTAAAGATGCTTCTATAGGCTCAGCGTCCTGGACCCTTCCTCTACAGTTGACTGTAGTTCCCTGCAAGTAGGGGCAGTTATCATGCTATTTATCGGTCTTCTCACTTTCTTTTGCTTGTTGATGGCAGCAAGGCTTGGTGCTGCAGAAGTCAGCACACGCCAGGACTCCCCGTCCGGACCCAAACGCCTGTAGGTGAGGGAGAGGAGCCCGGCGTTCTCCATCCTCTGCTCCACTCGCTGGCTTCACGTGAGCGGTCGGCTCTGGACGCTGGTACCTGCCATTCCTGCTGTCTGCAGCTCTGCTGTTAGACTTGGCCTCCTCCCCCAGCCCACGGCTACGGGTGGCACTTACCGAGTTTTGTTAAGAACAGACGTCAAAAGTCAATAAAAAATCCAGGAACTATTATAGATCCTTTTCCCACCTTTCTGCTTTCTGATGTGGTTTTTGTCTGCCTGTAAATGGCAACGATGTAAATGTGAAGCAATGATTTTTGCAGGGAGGAAGTGTGTGATTTTAAGCATCGTAGAGCTGACAAAATTTATTTTTTTTTTCAAAATGGGTTTCATGGTTAATACAGAACATTTGTCAGTCTGCTCTGAAAGAAAATGAAAAGTTTATTGAAATATGGCCAACAACTCCCAAAAAAGCAGTAAAATGGTGGCTAGTGACAGCTTTGTCTGAGGCACTGGTGAATTCACCATCCCAAATGGAAAAGTTTGAAGCTAGAGGGGGTGTAAGGGCTGGGTTTGGTGAGGGGAGAGGATGTGTCCAGATGATATCCTTATTCAGGGCGATACATTGTCCTAAAAAATCATATTCAGCTTTGCTCATATTGCTACAAAGCTCTGAGGATTCTTGCATGCAAGATTTTGTAATGACCAAGACTGAGCATCTCTGCAAAATCCTTCTTGAAAGAGAAAAAAGAGCAAGGTAGGCATGAGAAAATAAGAAGATAAAAGGTTCAAACACAGATTCGGAGAATTAAGCTACACATGAACTAATAGCACTGAAGTACTTCTGTATGAGAAGATCCACAGAATTACTGAGAGCACTCTAATTTATTCACTTTAGACTTGCATCTTTGGATCACTTGGCTTTCGTGCACGTTCCTACGCAGAGGAGCAGCAGATACACAGGTTTCCCTGAGACATCCTGCGATGCACACACCTGGGTGCCCTCCACAGAGGTGAGAAGGCAGCAGCAAGCTGCTCTGCGTTGAATTAATGAGCCCCAAGCTGTGTTAAAAATTGCTTCCACCCAGGGGCACGACTGAAATCTCAGGTGTTCTTGCTGGGCATTAGCGTGGTACCTGCCCAGCGTCTTCCCAGCGATGCCGTCGGTGCCCTGGGGAACTGGAGAGGAGAGCTGTGCGTTGGCCTGGCAATGCCAAGCTTTGCTGGAACTGCCCGCAACTTCCAGTGCGTAAGTGAAACCCACTCGTGCTTCCTTACTAAATTCTTCTTTCTGAAGCAGTTATTTCGATATCCTTGAAAGATATGATATTAATTATACCACAAGCACATTGTTTGCACAATGAATTTTTGTATAGGCTAAAAAAATCCATATATGTCTAGTTTCAAAAACTATTTTAGAGCTGTGCTTGACTATTTTTTTAAACTTAATTAAAATGTGTGTTTCCCTGGCATGCAGTTCTCAGTGTGACCGAATGCTGCTTGATCTTTAGAAAGAAATATCTTTAAAGTGTCCAAGATGTTTATGTTTGAAAAACTGCTGCTGTGTGCACCAACTTTAGTACATTCCATAAAATCTTTATACCTAATGTGAGCAATATCTATAAGATGTTATGGTGGAAGTGAATTTGTAATAGTCTCCCTGAAGAGATAATAGCTTTGAGGCTGCCGCACCAGTTACACTATCGATGAATGTAAAAAATAAAAGAGGAGGGGTAGTAATTAATAATAAACATGTTAAAAATAACAACAAACATCTGACAAAGCAGTTAGCGGAGAGGAGCCTCAGACCGTAACCAATTCCTGTGCTTCCACCTCCGCGGGGCCACAGGTGGGGCTCTGGGCCATCATCACCTCTCTGTTAATTGCCCTCCGCCTCATCAGCCTGGGAGAGAAGGCTTTTAGGGGGCACGCTGAGCCGGTTCGGGACGTCGGCTGAGCAAACCTGGGGACGTTCTCCCAAGCGCGTGGGAAAGGAGATGGCTCCTTATGGACTCTGGTGTCAGCGTGGGGCCTTGGAAAGCGCTTTAGAAAGGGCTCTGGTGTAAGGCGAAGTCGGAGGCGCAGGCAAAGGCTGCGTTGGTGAGGAGCTCTGTTGAGTACCGGGGAAGCTGCCGGATGGGAAGGAGCGAGCCGCGGTGCGAAGCTGCTCGCGCCTCACACCAGCGCAGCAGGTATGGAGGGCTGGACTCGGGTACGGAGGGCACTGAGAAGGAGGAGAGGAGAGCTGAGCTCCGTGTTAAATGCTGTACACCCGCTGTACCCAAACTGGGCAGCGTGAAGTATCATCCAGGTGAAGGTTGGAGAGCGGGTGGCCGGTGGGTCGCTGTGGACCTTGCAGTGATTCTGCAGAGGATTGCCTTTTGTCTGCACCGAGTAACAAACCCCCGGCCTTCGGGGCACCAGCTGAGCCCTTTCCGGAGGCGGGGGGTGCTGTCGCCCCGCTGCAGGGAGGAGGGAGGCTTCTTTCTGTTCCACGCTTTAACTTTCGCCCAACCTTCCTGCAAAGCCACCGTGGTCGGCTGAGGGGAGAGCACGGACCGTGGCACTGGGTGATGCAGATGTTCCAGCTGTGCTTGCTTGTGCGTCCTGGGGAAACTTCTGCAAAGGCTGAGGAAGTTTCATTCTGGTCTGGTGAGGAGCTCTGTTTGCTGGTCTGCTGCTTTCTTCTTCGGCGTTGCACGCTGATCTTCTGCTGGGGTGTGCTTCACTGGTAAATTCGCTGCCTGTGCCGAGCGTTGCTGGTTCTTCAGGCTGCTCTGCTGCCTGGCCTACAGCTACCAAGGCTCTGGAGAGTCCAGAAGCTCAAGAGAAAAATATTGGGGGGAAAATATAATGGCAAAACTCAAAATGAATGATTGTGTGGTCTGCGTTGCTGTTAAGATGGATAGCTTTTAAAGGTAAATTTCCAGTCATGTAATCAGGGAGTCTGATGGGAACACATCTGCCCGAGTTTGCAGAGACCTTCCCGCTATAGATTGGAAAGGCAAATTGCTCTAGCTGTCTTGTGGTGCAAAGACGGGGGCCAGCAGGGATGCCCCAAATACAACACAAACACAGCTTTTCTGCTCAACAGCAACAAAAAAAAAGAATGAAAACAGGGGAAGGAGAATATTGTATGGTAAAGTTTTAAAATGTGTATAAAACATAGCAGAGAGAGACAAGGTGTGGGTGGGGAGAATAGAAGGCAAAGTCCTGAAAAGGCTTAAGGAAATAAACCCACTGCAATTCTTGAGGATGCAAATGTGGAAAGCTGTGATTCAGCAGAGCTCTCGCTTATATACTAATAGCTTAAGCAGGGGCTTTGCTGAGCAGAGTCTAAGTGTAGAAGGTCCATGCTCATGGAGACTTTGGCTGTAGTAGAGCTGATTGATAAGCACTTAAAAATATTTTACAATCTTTCAGCTGTTGCAATCAGCACTATATTGTGAAAAATGTAAAGAAATCTGAGAAGCACTTAGTTATTTTGTTAATGTTCTTTGAGAATAAAGTTAAATGAAAAGTGAAACTAAGCAATCTCCATTTACAGCTATTTATGCAAGGAGTAAAATCTAATCAAGCAGTTTTAACAGGTATGATACTAATGTGTGAAGTTTATTGAACACTTGGTTAACTATTCAATTAGTCTGTGGATTTTGTGAGCTGGTATAATTCTAATTCATGTGAGGATCAATTACTTGATTTAGAAGAAAATATAACATAAAACTTTAATTCCAAGGATGGTAGAAGTTAAGTAATTGTCACAATTTATTTCATTAGCATAATGATTACCAGTATTCTTCCAAACAGACAAATATTGCTTGACAGATTTGAAAAGATTTTAGGATTTGCCATTAAAATAAGCTTTGCTTTCTCTGTTTTTTTGTTTTTGTTTTTTTTTTTGTTTGTTTGTTTTGAAAATGGTAATTGACAAGTTTAAGTGAAATTGGCTTAAATATCAAAGGATGCTCCCTGAGGAAAGACCAACCTTATCTTGTGTTTTACTGCATGGTTCTAATTGTTGAAGGCTTTTATTGGTAATAAATATGTAAGTTGTGATTTCTCTGCCTTTTATGTAAGCAGTGGACCAGCTGTGTGCATGCATCTCCCCCCCCTCGCACTGAGTTATCACTTATATTTAACCGAATGAAGGGCAGATACTGACGCAGAGCTGGGTTTGTTTAAAGAAACTTGGCAAGAACATCTCTGCAATACCTGTGCTTGGGAAACCCCGTCATCAGCAGGGAGGAACTGGTGTTTTTTTGACAGAGTGACTATACTGTAATTTGAGTTTTGGATTCTTCGTAAGAGTCATAAAAATCTATTTTCAGCCTGAGTGGTTTGTCAGCAAATTATCTCTTCGGGTGTCAAGACCTGGGTAATATCCGAAAGTTAAAAATCTCATCTGCTGGGGAGCGTTAGCCCTGCTGAACCGTGCTGGTAGGGAAGAAGCCTTTGCGTGGGCGATGGCACAAAACGTAGGAAGCTGCTGTCTTGGGAGTGGGAGGCAGCGTCGGTCTTAGGGTTACCCAAGCTTAGGAAAATACTTACATCAGTGGGAAATAGCGTGTTATTCCTGCTGGCAAATTAGTGTGGTCTCTGGCATGGGTGTAACTGCCAGGATGCCAGGTCTCAGGTTTGGGCACCACCAAAACAGCTTTTTCCCTGGCTGGGGTCATACTGGAGGGGTGGCAGAAGTGTCCGTCCTGAGCTGCTCAAGGTGAAACGGGACACGCAGACTCGGGGGTGCCTGAGGCTCACGAAATGGATGGGGACAGCCATCCCAGGGGACCAAGAAGCCTTAAGGCTGGAGGCTTCCACCTCCCTTCTGTCCCTGTCTTCCTAAGGCTGCGCTACTCTTCGGCTGCCTCGCTGACTGGATGGGTTTCCTTGCTTTTCTCCCTGGATAGCTATATTAAGAGTAATTATCCAAGTGGAAATTACAGTTTAATCACAGAAGCTGGGCCCGCAGTGCTGCGGCTCTGGATTCCTCCCGGGAAAAGGGAGACAGCTTTCTGTGCTGCTGGGCTGGGGCAGCCTGAGCAGGAGGGGGTCCGGGCGTCTCCTTCACCAGCCCTGCGATTCAGCCGATCTGCCAGCAGGTCCCTCAAGAGAGCAATTAAAGCCTTTCTTAAAGTCCTCCTCCCAGCCCTTTCTGGGGAAGTCAAGCACAGGAACCCATCTCACTTGATGTTTTCTTAAAGGCAGAGCTCAATAACTGCTTCTGTTTTAAGATGTGCAGATCCCCCCCCAGGCCGGGTCAATGTCCCTGAGCAGAAACCTCTTGCTCTGTCCAACTCTGTCCAACCTCTCCTCTGTCCAAGGAGCAGCGGGTGTGCAGCTGCGTTCTGAAAGGGTGTGCAGTGTCTGGCTGCAGGAACGTCGTCGGCATGGAGCACCATTCCCCGGGGAAGCCTCACCTGGGACCAACATCTGCTGGACCACGTGGGTCTTGAGTCGTCCTTGTAGACAACATCAGGGAAGTATCACTTTCCTGGAGACTGTCGCGCTATCTAATGCTCAAACTTGCATATTATTGTTTGCTATGAAGAAAAATGCACCATTTGGTTACAGAAGGAAACTCCTTCCTGTGTGGCACGGTTCCTCCAGAGAGTCCAGCATGCTCTTTGAAAGGAAACAGGCTCGTCAAGGATGCCGACAGATGGGGAAACTGAGGCAGGATGGAAAGGCCAAGGTCTTGCAGCAGGGCTCTGGCAAGGCTGGGATAAGGTGCCTATCCCCGGTCCTCTGTCCAGCCTACTCCGCTCTGGCCTCGCACAAGCACCGTATAACCCGCCCAAGCAGCGTGTTGGCAGGATTTGCAGCGATTAATTCCTTTTCTTCTCCTCCTGCCCAGCCAGGCAGTAAGTGATGAGTCAATAATTTCACCTTAAAAAAGGATCTGAGAAAGAAACTGTTTCAAAGCTGTATGGGTTGAAATCTTTCCTTCTTTAAGAAAAAAGGCTGAATGATTTTGTCTTCCTCCCCCTCCCCCCGGAACAGATTTAACTGAAGGGTGGGAGAGATTTGGGGAAATAATCCACTTCTCCATGGAAGCTATTCTGATGCTTCCTATTTCACAACAAATCAATGGGGATTAAAAAAACCCTGTCACTTCTGTAAAACTTCTTGCATAGATTGTATTCAATATACCAGCTTAGTTTGAACAGGAGGCATGAGCATGACAAATACATTAACGGGGCTTTGCTTGGCCCTCCATCAGGCAGTGATGCTCCTAGGAATTCACCCGGCTCTTGCCCTGGCAGACAGACTGAGTTTAAGCCCTCAGCAGATATAACTAATTAGGTTTCCAATGGCTAAGTGTTAAAAAGTGGCTTATTGAAAACACATGGACCAACTTTACCGAAGCATAAATGTGATGTGTAAGGAGTGCATCAGATCTCCTCACTTGGTGGAAATCCAGGTGGATTTGCAAAGCATGCCTTACTCCTGATTTCTGGGGTTATACTAAGTTAAATTAACTCTAAATGGGTCCTGGGGACTGGTAGATGCCCTAGATCTGCTAATGCTGAGTTTAGACTTATCGTGTCACTGCAGAGGAAAGCAAGAAAAGCAGGGTGGGAAGAGGAACATGCCTATTCCCCCCACCCCACTTGTGGTCAAGAGAGACACCTATTTCATCTCCCATATGCACTCCTGTGCTGTCCTCTGACCCTCCTAATGTCTTTCTGGGGATGAAGAGAACCTTCTGGAAATGCTGTATTCCTACCGGAGGCCCCTGCCTGAAGCAGCGGCGCGTGGGACAGGGTAGGAGGATGGGTGATGGTTCAAGGACTTCTCGTGCTCACGTCCTGGTTACAGCTGCTCTGCTGCTGGGGTTCCCCCCGCTGTGCCAGCCCTGGGGCATGCCACCCCAGGAAGAAATTTTGTTTTAAATGTTAGAAATCTCAAAATTGTGTGGGATAACATGGGACAGTTACTGTGTTGACACAAATTTGGATGAAGCCTGAAAGAGCAACAATCTACAGATGAATTGAAGAGCTACATACCCCAGGAAACAGTGAAATAGTTCACAACTCTTTAGTAAACACTTCTGTATTGTTCTTATTGTGGTTAATGGATCATTAAAAAGCAGTAAAATGCAGTAGTAATAAAGCTGAAATCCTTTACTTAAAATTAGCCTCCTCGTGAGGAGTGGCTGGGGGCCTGTGTAGTTACACGCCAGGAGATCTGCACTGCTGGAGGGTGCCCCTGGATGTGCTTGGTTTGTAGACGTTACGCCCTTTAGGCTGGGCTTACACTCCCTCCTCAGGCTTGGCCGCAGAGGGAGGACGCGCAATGCCGAGGAGACTTCGTTTCCCAGGTTTCTGCTGTTTGGGAGGTCATTTGGTCTCGCAGGAGAATGCATGTGACGGCACTGCAAAATTAGCAGACTACATCTGCGAGCGCTGATGGTGTGAGCTGCAGCCTACTAACAGTGGTTTGGTTTTTTTGATTTGGGTTTTTTTTTTTCCCTTTTTTCTTGTTTTCCTGTTACCTAGAAGTACGTGGAGGTAACAAATACATTTTTCAGACTGGTAGAGTTCTAAGCCAGGGGAAAATTAGGTTATTTAATGTGACCTCCCTGCAATCACAGGCAATTGAATTTTACTCCCTGCGTGGACCCTGGTAACTTGTGTGTTTGTAAAGCACCTTTCCTGAAAGATATCCAAATGTGGCCTGAAGAAGCTAAGAGAGAGAGAAATCACCCTTCCATTCAGAGTTTATTCCAATCATCCTGGTTGTTAAAAATGTGCCTCGTGTGACTCAAACATTTATGGCTTTATCTTCAAGCAGTCGGTGCGGTGCTTCACATACTTTTCTTTGTTAGGCAGAAGAGGGTTTAATTGCCTGGCATTTCCATTCTGCAGCAGTAGTTATGCCTTCTACCCGAGGTACCTCACAGGCTTCCCTCTGGGAGCCCCCAGTTATGGTGTGTTTAAATTGAACTGGTTGGAAACTCTCACAAACTGCTTTATTCACTGGCAGATGTTGGTTCATCAAAATGGTACTTTTTTGGAGAATGTCTATTATTTCAAAGTTATTTCTGACCTTGCTAAAGGGAGGAAGGAATATGCAGCTCGACGTGCTGCGGTGGAATTGCTCAGCACGGCTCCAGCATGCATCCCACCGACATCCCGAGGGCCTGATGGGGGGGACACCCGGGTGACATTGGCTGGAGAAGGGGGAGGAAACAGAGCGAGTTTGCCACCGTGAGCACACTTAGCTCTTTTTGAGTAAAAACATCAGTTAACTCCTGGGTGCAAAGGCAACTGAGAGCTGTTGTCTGCAGTGTGCAGCAAAAGGGTTGCTGAACTGTCCTGAGTAAGTGCTGAGCAAAATAATCACTCTTGCCTCAAGCGTGTCTTATATCACTGGGTGGACAACTGATGGTATTTTACCTTCTCCTCAGTAGTTTGTTCGCTGTTGTTGCCTTTGGGTTGTGCTCCTGGGAGGGAGATGAAGGCCGGGTTTGGCCCCAGAGCAGCATCCTGGCATCCTTCCCTTCTGTGGGAGCACAGCAACCAGACCGTGGCTTTCTGGGGTGCAGGAGACTTGGGTGATCTCCGGCCAGATCCTGCCCGTGCAGCACCACCCCAGCTGGGAGCAGGGACGTTTTGGGGGCTGGAGCAGGTCTCCCTCTCCCTGGGACAGAGGTGGCTTTGCCATATGGTGGTGCCCCAGGTGATGAGGGGGCAGTGCTGGCATGCAGGCAGCTGGGGCGTGGGGGAAGAGGCAAGAGCTGGACTGGCTGTGATGAGTTTTATTAGTATATGTATATTATTAGTTCACTGCTTAGTTCTCCCCCCCCAGGTGCTTTTCCTTGTTTTATATACCCATGGAGTGCTCCTGACTGGGATTGTTTTGTTTCCTAGAGGTACTCTGGGGAATACGTAGCCCAGGCCTCTCGGTGGGGCTGGAGGGGTGATGCTGCTGGCAACGCCTGGCAGGAGGGACGTGTTGCAGGTACCCCTCCAAGTGAAAGCAAACTGTGGCCTGCACTCTGCCGCCAAAGGGATCGAGAAGAACGCATTGGCGATATCAGTTGTGGCGTACCACTTGGCTGCCCTTGACTCCAGTTCGTATTGAAGTTCTAACATGTCCGGCACGGCAGCACTCAACGGCGGTGTGACTTCATTCAGGCCACGATAGTCCACTGTTAGTCTCCACACCCCATTAGACTTTCGCACTGGCCATATGGGACTGTTAAAGGGTGAGCGAGTCTTGCTGATCACTCCTTGGCTCTCCAGTTGACGAATCAGCTTATGGATGGGAAGCAGGGAGTCTCGGTTGGTGCGATATTGCCGCCGGTGCACTGTTGTGGTAGCGATCGGCACCCGTTGTTCTTCGACCCTCAGCAACCCCACAGCAGAAGGGTCCTCTGAGAGACCAGGCAAGGTGGACAGCTGTTTAATTTCCTCCGTCTCCAAGGCAGCTATACCAAAAGCCCACCGGTACCCCTTTGGGTCTTTGAAATACCCTCTCCTGAGGTAGTCTATGCCAAGGATGCACGGAGCCTCTGGGCCAGTCACAGTGGGGTGCTTTTGCCACTCATTCCCGGTTAGGCTCACTTCAGCCTCCAATACAGTCAGCTCTTGGGATCCTCCTGTCACTCCAGAAATACAAATGGGTTCTGCCCCTTTAAAGCTTGATGGCATCAGGGTACACTGGGCACCGGTGTCTACAAGAGCCTTACACTCCTGTGGGTCTGATGTGCCAGGCACTGCCGCCCTGGGGTTTGAATGGGAAGTGGGAAAGCCTCTGTTTCTTTCTAATGCTGTTGAAGATTTCCTATGTTAAATATTATTGCCTATTTAAAATAAAGCTGCTCATGTGTAGACTACATTTTATGTTCCCTCTCCCACAAAGAAGTTGAAAGTGATCTGTCACATTCAGAGATTATTATTAGAAATATCCAGGATTTTTATTTGAATATTGTGATGATCCATCTGTATTCTGAAATCCTGCTAAAAATATTTGACCCCAACAGTTGCATTGAGGTGCAACACCTATGTATAGCTAAATTGGCTCCTGTGCGGTGGTGTTTTATCTCTTTTAACTGTGGAAAACTAGATATTTTAATGAAAATGTAAATGGACCCACACGTCTGACTTTACGTAGATTGGCTGCCATTGATTTTAAAAAGTCCTTTACTCGCCCCCTTTTTGTTTGCAAAACATCAAGCCAGAACTGTGTACAGGGAACCCCCTTTTGCTTGCTCCCTGTGCTAAAACAAGCTCCTGTCGCTGCGAGCAGCCCGCGGCCGGCTCCCGCACGCCTCCCCTCGTGGCTCTCCTGGCTGACCCCGCTAGCAGCTGGTCCCGCAGAGCAGGTTTCGCTATTAAAAAGCAGAGGAGCAAACCATCTATCACCGATCTGCGCTGGACGGGGACAGGAGTGTCCCTGGGTGCCTGGAGGGGTTTGGTCGGGGCGATGCTGGGGGCGGTGGGTGACGGCCGTGCTCCAGCAGCCCGGCGGAGGGGAGGGGAGGTGGGGAGAAGGGCTGGGGACGGACAAGAACCAAACGGCAGAGGTGGCTGGAGAGCGAGAGCACCACGATAGACGTACCACTTATTAATTGCGTTTCCCGGGTGAGGTTGGTAAATGCTGTAAGCGCAGCTGGCCTGGCTGTACATCTGCATTGTATTGCAGGCGGCTGTTCTGGAAGCACAGAAACCATCGGCATCACAAGGCAGAGCTTCGTGTATTTGTGGGCTGAAATGAGCACCTGGGCCTTTGAAATGCAGGTGGGAGGGACCACCACCATTTTAGTGATAGTTAGCAGGGTGTCTGTATCCCCCACACAGTTAGTGACAGCACGATGTGGCTGGTTCAGAGAGGGATTATGTGTGTTATTATATGCAGTATATACAGCTGTCGCCTGGTGTCCTGGCGGCTCACGTGCTTTCTCCTGTTCACTTGAATGGAAGCTGCTAAATGGACTTTTCCGCGTGTGCAACCTCCTCATCTCTCCATCCCCCTGTCGCTGTGCCCCTGCCCAGTGCTTGCAGGTGCGCCATGGTATGGAGAGCTGAATGACATTAGGGTTGGGTGAACCTTACCAGTCCTTTCTGGTACGGCAGTGTGAACTCCCTGCAGAAATGGTGGGCATGAGGAGACAGTCCAGTGTAGCTGGTTTTATTTGTTCATTCATCCTTCAAATATCTTAATGCCTCCAAAACTGGCTCCTTCTACTTCACTTTGTCTGGGTGACCTTTCTCTGATGCAGAGGTGCTGGAGTTTCCAAGCCATTTTATATCCTTTTGTATGAAGAGATCGACACATATCCATCATGCAGGTGTGCAGAAGAGAGCAGTGACAGCTTTTGGCAGTCCTTTTTCTTAAGCAACAACAGGCACTTTACAGCTGGGGCTAATTTTACCTTAGTTCTCTTACAACTTCTCCCAGCCAGTTAAATTGTGGGTGTATGTGAAAAATGGGATTTGAAAGAAATGCAAAGCACTGCCCCTTCGCCTCACCAGAATGCATCGGGCTGCAGCCATTGCGCTTTTTGTCTCCAGGTGGCTGTGGCCTGTGTGCCAGCTTCAAGTGATCAAGGACTGCAGAGATGCAGCTCAGCCAGATGAACATCACATCCTTTCCCTTGTTGGTATATTTGCGTATCGAGGCTCTTCTGCAGTAATTCCTGGGTTATTGTGTTGGAACCAGTGCCTGCATCACCTGTAATGCTAACAGACACTGAGATGTTTCCAAGCTGTAACACTGATGTGGGGTGATCTTGTTGAACTTTGAGACGTTAATCTCTGAAGACAATATCCTGAAAGGAATTAGTGTGCTAGAGTAGCTGGCGTGAGTTTGAGAGATGGTTTCTGTCTTCAGTTCACTTGGACTGAGAAGATGCAGTCACAGGTTCTCAGGGGGCACCTGCAGCCCCCCCGGCTGGGGACGGAGGATCACAGCCTGCTTTCCCCGAGGGTGCTCCGCTGAGGCAGGGTGCTCTTGCGAGGATCTGTGTGGGTAATGCGAGGGCACAAGAGATGAAACTGTGGAAGATGATGATGTCTTGGCAGTGGAGTTTTCGAAAGCGCCCGTTTCTTCCCGCGCGGCTCCTGCCCGGTGCTGGGGATGGCTGAGCCGGGACGCTGGCAGGGATGGAAGCGAGTGGCAGCTTGCGCAGGGGATGGGACGTCCCCTGGCAGTGCCTCTAAGAAGCGGTTTCAGTGCTCCGTCTTAGCTGATGGCAGGAAGGGTAGAAGAAGGGTCTGTGTGGCACCACCCTGCTCTGACTCACACCGTCACCTTGGCTGGACGGTGGGTGCGGGGGCTGTTGTGTTAAGCCAGCCTTGAATGCCGTGTCTGCGATGCTCGTGCCGCACGTGACAGCGCTGGTACGATTTGCTTCCGAAATTGTCATTTATCGTGGTGAAGTCAGTTTTGTGCTAGGGGTTAAGAGGCTGGATGGACATTTTCTGTGGGTTTGGTTTCCTCGGGCATCTTGGAGTAGTGGTGTCCCTCGGAAATGGGATGCTCAGTGGGGATGAAATGTCCATCCAACTTGCTGAGAATGGTAACAGCGTAGTCTCTTCAGGTGAGACACAGGACAGTATCAATCCTTTGTCTCCTGTCTTGAGGCTGATCTGAAATGCTCAGCTCTGGTCATAACTATGTTAAAGCTTCACGACTGGCTTTGAGAACAGGAGGGTCTGCAGGACGCATGCACGCATGCAGCAGCAGTAGTGCAGCTGCCTGGAGGAGTCAAAGCGAAGGGGTATTGGAGGACTCATGCTTGTGGCAGTCTCGGTTCCAATGACTCTGCTCTCCAGTATCTAAATTGCCCTCAGACCCTGCAGAGGCTGGGCTGGACCCTGTTGAATTGCCATGGCGTAGGTGCACGCGTCCAGCTGCGGAGAGGAGCTTCCCAGCAATCCCAAAGAAACCAAGAACTTGGAAAACACCTGGGACAGTACATTTCTTCTGCCCTCTCCTACTTCTCTGTGTTACCTCTGGTCCTGATGTGAAAGCTCCTCTTTTCAAAAATAGAAAGTGGAGGAAAACGATGTGACCTGGACCCCTGGACTGCCTACTTTGCTGTTCTCTGTTAGGGAGCTCAAGTTTGACTCTCGGCGAGCCCTGAGCACTTACTTCGGGGTTAACTGCAGCCCTAAAACCCTCCGCAAGCCCTGACCGATCAGCAGCGGCCCGCAATTTCTGGGCAGGGTTGGTGCCGAGAGGATGCCGAGCAGCGCCGGCGGCGTGCGGCTGAGGGCTGTGCTGCAGGTGGCACTCGTGGTCCTCCGAAGGCAGCCACGCTCCGGCGCTGGCACGACCATCTGCAGGGACCTGCGAAGGAGCTTTGGCACCGAGCGACCCCCGTGCGTGGGCGTCCGAGGGCCGGGGCTGCAGCAGCCCCGCGCTCGCCTGGCCGGAGGCTGCTGCGGGGGGAGTGGGTGCAGCCCCCCAGCACGGCCATCCTCGGTGTGTGCTGCGGTGGGATGCTCTGCCTGCCGGCACCGCCTCTCTCCTGAAGACATTTCTTTGTCGTTTTCCTCTTTTGAATTTTTCCAGCGCTAACGGCATTGTTGCAAAAAAAAAATAAAGCAAGCATTTAAAATTAACGCAGAGCGTTCCTTAACAGGGTGTGTGGGAGAGCAGCGCTCAGTACCCTGAGAAACCGGCCGAGGAGGTGAGGCATTGCCATAGAAACTGCAGAGGCCTGGCCTGCCCCGGCCGTCACATCAACACCTTCTGCCCGCCTGACCCGGGAGCTGGGAGCCCTTCCTCGACGTCTCTGTCTCCACACCGCACGTGCTGCAGGTGTGTTTCACTCTCTAATTGGCATTTGTATTCTGCACATCGCCTCAGCAAACTGTTGGGGTGATGCTGGGTCACCCTTCCCTCCCACTGTCCTTCCTTCAACGCGCCGTCCCTCGGCACTGAGCGTTTTGCATCTGTCTGCGGCTCGTTCTTCCCACCGTGGCTTCAGCGTGGGCACGGAGAGCTGCTTTCTGCTCCTGCTGGCCTGTCCCTGGGTGCTCCAGGGTGCTTTCTGCAACAGATTGCAGAACCAGGGAGGATCCGATCAGAGAAGAGACAGCTGCTCTAGCGTGGAGGCTCTGCCTTTCTTCTGCCTTGCTTTCTCTTCTGCTGAAAGAGCTGCATGTAGAAGTGCTGAGCTTTTCATTCTCTCCTGGCACACAGGTCCTCCTTTGCCTTTTGTTCCTCACTCCTTTCTGCATCTCTCTGCATAGGCTGTTCCATGCCTTTTGTGAAAGAGACCGTCCTTCTGAGAAGAAACAAAAATACTACTTTCTCTTTTTATTTATCCCCAGCCCTTGCTGCTGTTCCCAGACCTGAAGCCTTGCAGAGCAGAACAGAGATAAGGAAACTCCTCAGCTGGGAACTGTGTGTGGGAGAAGTGGGTAAAAAAGGTAGAGGTGAGATGGGCACGGGTCTGTTTGAGGCTGCTGCGGTTGCGTGGCTGTGTGCTTAACCCTGCTGGGAGACGGATCCTGGTGTTGCTTCTGTTGTCTTAACACCAGTGAAACTCTCCCCTACGCCCCAAGCTCTCATCCTCAGGCTCCTGTCCTGGAAGCAGGAGCTGAGAGTGCTCCTAAGCCTGGCATGTCTTCCATTAGCTTTCCTGACTCTAGAGGGAGCATGAGCAGGAAGACCTATAGAAGTGATGCAGTTGGTGGCTCCGCCAAGGGCAATGCAAGGAACTTCTCATGAACTCAGCTCTACCAGACTTGCTACTGTATGGCTGAAAATCAATCAGTCCTGACCTGGTTTTGGAGGTAGGTGTTTAAAGCTCAAGTCAAGAGTACCAATGCCTTCAATGATACAGTACACTAGTAAAAGCCATGCATGAAGATGGGGCGCTTTTACTTCTAGGAGGGTATTTACCCAAGCAGGACCTCTCCTGATGACCTCTGGCCATGATCAACTGAGCAAGACAGCAGGCTCCTGAAGATTTCCTGGTGCTGAGCGCACAGTGCGTTGTCATGTTCCATCCCATCTCAAGTGCTGGCCACCTTCTAAGATGAAAAGAAAGCAAAGAATTTATTCCTAAAAGGGAAGTTGTCCTATGCCCTTTCTGGCAGCAAATAGAAACCCTGAAGTATGGGATTAATACAACATTGTGCAGAGACACAACAATTAAGACACCTTACAACCCTTACTAGGTTGCTCAATGTATTGGAGACCTTCAGACTTGTGATGTAAGCTTTCATTTCTTGCTCCGGCATCTCTGCTGTCCATTGCAAAGCTGTGGATGCGAGCTTGTCAACCTCTGTCTCCCAGAAGTGTGATGCCCAAGCCCCACACTGTGTTTGGAAACACAGAGCTCCCCTTCCTGCGAGGCCTGGGGGCTTTCTTGCCATTTCCAGTCTAAATTAATTCATGACTAATTCATATCCACTTGAGGTTTGTCCCAGTGTTATATTACTTCTCTCTCTGGTATGTGCTCCCTCGCTCTCACTTTATTCACAGAAACTCATCCAATTTCTTCCCAACCATTTCATTAGACAACACAAACTGGGATAATCTTTATGTAAATAGCTTTTCCACTCTTTTCTTACCCAATGCACGCTGGACAGAGAGCTCTCGATAACATACAGGCAATCGCTCACTACAGACGGGTGTTTCTGGCCAGTTCAAATGGCTGGTGTCCATCTCCCTTGGAAGGAGCCTCCAGTGCTGGTGACCTGCTGGACCTGCCCAGGCGTGCGCTGGTGGAGCAGGATGGACGAGTCCTCTGTGTGCAGCCCGGATTACCTGCTCTGCATCCAGCCTGATCTTACAAATGCTTCCCCCTGTCGGGGTTAATTAACTGCATTGTGTCTTGAGAAGCTAAATTGCTAACAACAGCCCAATTTTAGAAATGTTCAAAAGGCAGCAAACAAGCAAATAGGTAGCTTGGCAGTACTGGTTCAGCCTCAGAAGATTTGTAGCAACTGGAAATTGTTTTTCTCTATTATCTGAATATAGAACTAATCATAGTTGTGCTCTAACGGAAGAAACTGTCTTATTGGAGGCCCTTCTTGTTACTACCACTGTTACACCTCGAGCTATAAACCGCTGAACCATCCCTTTGTTAATTGTGTTAACAACCAGTGTGGAGATGGTGATCGCTCCTATAAACATACTCCAGTTTGTTCGGAGTGGCAGCCCAACAGGGCAGTGGCTGTGGCGTGTTTGGACACTTCTGTTGGGACTGGGGGAAGAAAATCCATTTTTCTTCCTGGCAGCCCTCATCACTGCCATAACCTCCAGTCATCAGCATTCAGGATGTTCTCCTGGCGTATGATTTATAATGTGGTTTTAGAGAGTGGGAACGGACTTGGCAGGCACTATTCTTGGAGAAATCTAGTGCCACGTTAATAAATTTCAGGAGCCAAGGCAGCAAAGAAAACAAAATCTCTTTAAGTTTGTGTAAATTTACAGGGCTGCGTGATGGTCTCTGTGGCTGCTGGCACCTGTACACCCCAAGGACAGGGAATACTGTGCTTCAGGCTGCAGGGAGCTTAAACCCTGCTCTGGGTGCTGCAGCAGCCCTCCTTGGGATAGCACAGTGCTTTTCTTCCAGGTGGATAATGTCCATCCCCACCTCAAAAGGCTCGTAGTCCCATGGAAAAGCCCCAGCGAGGGCTTAATGGGGCTGCGTTTTCTTTGTGAAAGAAGACTTGCCCCTTTGAGAAAACAACTGTTCAAGTTTAGTCCCCCAGGATACAAGTAGCTGTGAAGAAAGGGTGTTTTAAATAGCTTATTCTAAGTTGCAGCATGTTCTGGCAGAAGGTCACTACCGAATTGTCTGCAAGGGGTTCATCTGCATGTGGTGTTTTCTTGACTTTTATCTTCATTTCTTCAGCTAAGGCCATGCAATACCATGCAGTGTTTGCATAGCGGTTCTCCTCCAGTCCAGGGGACCAGAGTGAGATGGGACCACAGGCTTCGGACCCTCTCCGAGCCCTGACAGCAGATTTCTCAGCCTAGCTGCGATCCCATGAGCAGGGCTCTCACCTGTCAGTGGTAGGATGAGAATGGGACTTCTGCATCCTTTCCCCCAAGGTGTACGTGTGCTGGAGGGAGCCAGGGCTGCTGGGCTTGAGAAGGTCCAAGTGGGGCCAGCCAGGTCATGAGGGGACTGTTGCTCCAGATGGTTAGAAGCTGAGCAGACCCTGTGGTCGGGTGGTCATGGGCAGTTGGCCCTGGGTCTGAACCCAGCCCTGTTGCCTTGCCTGGTGAGCTCTGCTCTCCTCCTCCTGGTCTGGGCAAAGGCACTGCATGGCCACCTGGAGTGAAAGGTCCAGGGACCCCTTCAGGTGACGTGTTGGGGGGCTCCTTGCAGCCTGTGGTGGGCGGGAGGGTTAACGGGGGGAGGAGGAGAGCTTTAACCTCTGAGTTAGCAGAGCAGTCTCTGGAGCAAGGACATACATATTCAAAAGGCAGCAGCAAACGCTGGGAGGAGCAGCACGCCCTCAAAGTCAGGGAGCTGGGAGCTGCCACAGCATCATAAATCTCCTTGGGCTGCAGCATTATAGCTGGTATTATCCCGTGCAAAGGAACAGCCGCTGCTCTTCTTTATCCCTCCAAGCCCACTGATCATGTGCACAGTGGCCTGTAGTGATGTTTGTGCTCAGTGTGCCTGTAAAAGGCAAGTAAGCACAGTTTTTACGATGCAAGAATTAATATTTTAACAATGATATTGTTGTAGTTTGCCACAATTATAAAATCTAGCATCTTCCTCGGTCTTAGGAGGGTTAATTTATGTCCATATCTGCAGAAAACAGGTTTGTCTGGAAGGCAAAGAAGAAAACACATGGTTTGGCTTTGAAGAGTTAGCCAGAGCAAACGCAAGCGTTGGTACGGCACTCCTGTATGTAGAGAATGGACGTTGGCTTTTGTTAAGACGCTCCGTGTGATGGGGATGGTGGTCTCTCGTGGGCCTCGTAAGCATATTCCTTAACAGCACTCATTACTTTGTTCCCCACATAGCACTGCGACAGGAGGTAGTAGGAACCCAAATGGCACCTAAGACCCTCTGGCCCACCAGACCTTGATCCTGCACCGTAGTATGGAAATACTATTGCACAAAGATATTAAAAATAGTTCACCTCATCACTGCATGATGGGCTAAATATTGAGGGGTGAGCAGTTCCTCTGCCAGGGCTGTGATTTCTAGCAGCATGCCGTGTGCATGGGGAAATGCTTGCATGAGCAGCTGGATTCTGTGCATTTCTGCAAAAATGTCCATACATGAGTCTCCCTGAAAACACAAGATTTGCCATATGTGGAACAAAATCACATATGCACGAAGTGAAATATGAATAAATGTGATTTTAAGAAGGCACGATGTTTTTCTGCGTGGCTTTTTTTCTTCAGAAAAGGATTTTTCTTGATCTCGACGCTTGCAAATTTTGAATGCAGACCTTGAGGTGCCATAGCCTCCCCTGCAAAGCTCCGCAATGCTGGTCTGACCCGCCGACAGCTCGGCTGTGTGAAGGTGCTTGCACTGTGCCCCGTGCGGGACAGCGGGGAGCCTGCCGGTGACACAGGGTAGGGGTGGCACTCGCAGCACGGCGCGGACACTGCTGCTCCTACCAGGGGAGTGTGTGCATGGAGGGGGCTTCATGGGAGGCTAAAGGTTGCTGAGCCAAGCCGTAGGGAAAAATCCCCACCGATTCCCATAGCCCAAATGTGCATGCACGTACTTTGAGTGATGGCATCTTGCGAAGGATTAAGGTTAATAATATCCACATCAAACAGTCAGGCCCTTGCTTTGTTGTCGCTTTGTTTGAGTGTGCGTCCGGTAAGCATTTTTGCTTTCTCCTATATATACTTTTACTCTCTTGTTCTAATATGCATAAAAAGGTTTTAAAAAGTATATTGGTAGAAGGGCCTGGTTGTCATCTTACCAGACTGGGAGCCAGATGCAACTCGTGCCCTGCTAGGAAGTGTTTTGCAACGGCAGCTCAGCACAGTCCAGTTTCATTCCCGCACCCCTCTTGCTGCGTGGTGCGAGCGGTGTAGCCGCCGCCGCATTCCCTGGCAGCTGGTACCACGGCGAAATGGCTAATTCGGCAGGTCTCGCACGGTCCCTGTCGGTAACGAAATCGGGAGGTCGATGAATTTCAAATGCCGCTGTCTTTACAGACATCCTGAACAGCTCTTCTAGCAATGAACCTGGTTTCTGTTCTCCTTTTGCTCCTCCCAGTTAAAATTATCTTGCAGCTAATCAAAGTCACAGAGGTAATACTGAAACCAGAACCCATCAGATATCACAGTTTTAGGTAGATACCTGGATTAAATCTGATTAATTTTCTAAGAGTCATTCGTGCAATGGATCCCACGTTTCTGAGGTCATCCTGTGGGCTGGAAGCCAGGATACGTACCGAAAAAAGTTGCGTTATCTTACTCTTCTCTTGAAGGTCAGTAACACATTAGTAAGTGTGCTCTTCTGAAAATAGGCTTTAATTTTCCCCTTTCAACCTTTTGATTGGTTTGACATTTAAAAGGGTAGAAGGTAATTGGGAGGTTTATTATATATTTCTGTTAAGTACAAGATGAGAACATTTAAATATCTTGGGTAGAAAGTGCACGTAAGAAAACAGACAGCTTGCTAGGGAAGAAGGAGACAGCAACCTTTTTCCCTACCTCAAATAAAGAAAAGCTGTAAGTGATTGACAGCAAACTGTAGTCAACAAAGGAAAAACTTAATCATAATGTATGAAGATTTTTTTCTCTGTTGACTGTAGTTTGCTGTCAATCACTTATTGCTTCTTCTTATTTTAGGCTGGGAGGAGATGATGGGCTTTCTTACTACATAATCTGTCCATCTTGCGCAGTGCTTTTGTAACCTAAGGATTTTTTTTGTTTTGATCCCACACTTAAAAGAAATCTATGACAAACGCCTTCCTGTGATATCTTAAACTTCTGCATATCCATAAATTAATGAGAGTTTGAAAGAGAAATAAGAGAACCTAAATTTCATAATTCCTATTTGCATGTTTCCATAGTTTCGTTTAGTTGTATGAGTTAAAATTGAAGTTATAATTACAGCTGGATGAGAAAAAACTCTAAAGATCTTTCCTTGAGCATCAATCAATAAAGGACCAGGAGTTTGTTTGATCTGTAAGGTGGGGAGGTCCTGGGTCACCAGAGAGGAGTGAGCAAGTTGCTTGACTTTGGCATGGAGATTTTAATTTTGTGGGATCTTATGGGTATAAGCCAAATTGACAGCCTCTCTGCAGTGCCTTGGTATGAGAATGAATGGATTGCCAGGAGGTAATAGACCAGGTCAGAAAACTAGATTTTTAACCAAACTGATGATACATGTCCCATTTGCTTGAACCTCTTCAACCACCTCTGTCCCTTGGTGATAGTGGTGGGCTGCCCCTATTTAAGAACAGAGCATAAATGCCACCTGCAGCTACGCACAGGTTGGAGCAGCAGTCCCTAACCTTTACTGGGCCATCAGAAGCAGCAGTGTAGACAAAATGCTCCTGACAACATTAGATTTTGTCCTCTCAATTTGAAGAAGCCAAACAGTGAAGAGCGGCTGACAGCTCATTGCCCATGAATTGGGACATGGGGCTACCAAGAGAGAAGATACTCATGACTGGAGAGGTCCTTCTTGGTCTTCAGAAGCCTGCTAAATCATTACCCTGGGGTCTCTGCATCTTCTCTTTAAACGGAAGGTTCCTGAAACTGCCAACATGTGAACAACAACTCTCTTGTCTCTGTCGTCATGTTGAACATCCACTGTGATAGGTGGCCCCAAATTAAAAGCTCAAGTGGTATCGCCTCTGAGCTTTGGTGGTGACAAAATCTGGATCTCCGTTTAATGGCAGCTCAGGGCTAAGATTCCTGCCTGCCTCTGCTGTTAGGGCACCTTCCGCCAAGCACGTAAAAACGAGCCAGAGCTGTCTTGGTCGTTACTAAGCGTTAACAGGGGCTGCAGCAGTGGTTGCAGTTCAAGGACACTCAGGCGGCTGTGAATTACAAGAAGATTTGTCACACCATCCCAGGAACTGTGCTCCCAGCCATTCTCGCCTGAGGTGTCTGTGCTCCATCCATGTGGAAAGCCGGGGTCTGGCCAGCTGCGGGGGCTCAGGGGGGAGCAGTCTGGGTCCTCGCGCTAGAGACTAATTGAGGTCCCACACACGTAGGGAGCCACAGGGATGGGGGGAAGATCTGCCTGGGGGGGTTGGGGAGGGGGATAGCTCGGGGAGCTGGAGGAGGGATTCAGAGCCCCTTGCCAGCAGATTGTCACTGCAGAGATTTTGCAGGTCTGGGAGAGGGTGGTGGGGCAAAGGGGGAAGATTTCTCAATGCTTGAGGAGAAAGCGTCTGTTTCTAAAACACTTCTTGATGTAAACTCTGTTTAGTTTCGGATCCTTATTTTTCTCCCCAGGTTCCTGTCCCCTTTTCTATCCTGCAGTGCTGTCCTGCAAAATACCCTCAGTGCCACTCCTAGAATCCCTTGGGTGACTCAGAAGAAGAAATGCCATTTACAGGTCAGAGAGATTATGCTTTTAAGGCTCTTTGGCAAGTCCTTTGCAATGATCGTGCCTTCCACAGAGCTGTTGCAAGCTAGCAGAATGATCTCATGCTGTTCTTTGCTCTTTTTGATATTGTTGCTTGAACATAATGCTCTTTCAAACACTTACCTTCAGCGAGTGCTGGAGCTATAGCTTTAAACATGCCAGGCCTTTCCTTGAGGATGCCACGAGCTGTGCCAACCACCTCTGGAACACACAGATCCTGTATCTTCTGTGCTGTGCCTCAATCGCTTCCACGCTGCCGAGCAGAGCGTGGTGATCTCAGCCAGCCACACAGCAAAAAGTTGCAGCCCTATCACTTGGAGCTGTTCTTGGCAATGAGAAAATCCTCATTAACTTCGTCGTGATTGTCCTGAAGTTTGGCTTCTCCTCCATGGCTTCTTGACGCTAGACGCAGAAGCTGCTTTCCCTTGTATAGTTGTCGGAGCGCTCCAGACCTCGCAGACCCTTCCTTGTCCTCTCGTATCCCTCCATCCGCTGTGCCTGCCATCTCCCTGGTGGCACACAGGGCAGTGAAAATAAGTAATGGCATGAGTCACAGTCTGGCGATATTAAATCGCAATGAATTGTGAAACGGTTCTATAAACACGTGTTTCTGGCTTGCTGTGCGGCTTCTTCTGTCTTAGTTCAGCCTGTTGTACCTGCTGTCTGGCGCTAGTCTCATTTCAGAGGTAACCGGTAGGAACAGCAGGGTCAGATGCTGCTTCTGGTTCCCTTCCTGCAAAGGGAATACTCAGAAGATGCTGAAGAAAGGTAGAAAGTAGTGAGATCTGGAGCTTATCCCTGACGCCTGTGGCTAAGCTGGTCCCCGCCTGATGGCACGCACCGCGTGCGCGCTTCCCCGTTGCAGCTGAGCGGCAGGCGGGGGGCATGGGCAGCTGCACCCCTTTCCTGATTTCGGAGCTGGAAACATTTTGTCAGTGCTGCTGACCGGTCTGCTGGCTTCCCAGCCAAAGATTGCAGGGACTGTCCTGGCTGTCACTGGCGGTTGGAGTCCGTAGTGATGTGATCTGCCTGGTGTCACAGTTTTCATCGGGCAGCACGTGCCTTCAGTCTCTACTTTGTTGGTCAAAGAGGTGCTAAATTAGAGCTTGAGGCATTCACTGCAAACTCCAGGTGTTGAGGGCTCTATTTTAAAACAAAGCTTTGCAAATGACAGCAAACTCTCAGTCCCGTTCTAGCAAACCTGCCTTGGTGCTCGCTGTCTGTGCCCGGACCCTGGGTTAACGCTCCCCCCAAGCGAGGTGCTCGCGCTGTGCCCGGCGGCACGGCTAGGCTGGACTCTCCAGATCCAGGTGCCCCGGCTGCCTTGTTGGCAAGGATCGGAGATAACTAGCGAGGAAGAAGAGCAATGCTCTCTCTTGGTGAAGTTAGAGGGCAGGCGGAAAAAATGTAGAGGGAAGGTGAGAAATAGGAAAAAGCAAGAACGTGTACCTCTGTAAAACACTGTGGTTAAAGCAGGCTGTGAAACCAAGTTTCCCTCTAGCAACAAAAATACTGACAGCATGGTGAGCTGTGTCAGGAAGGATAAAACCTCACACCTCAGTGCTTCAGCCATGCCTCGTGGCTGTACCCCCCCCGTGCCTGTCTCTGGGCGGTGCGGAGCGCTGGGGAGCAGCCAAGCGCACAAGTCCTGCCCGCAAGGGCGAGAGGAGCGGCAGCAGCAACCTCTCCCTTCTCCAGGTGATGAACCTTAAGTCCTGACCTAGGTGAAAACAGAGTATAATTTATATGTTCCTTTAGGATATCAAGAACTTCTTAAGAAAAATAACTGCATTGCCGGAGGAGATACTTTCTGGTGGTGTCTGAGATGGCTTTACTTAAATATAATCCAAAATCATTAATAGAGAATCACGCTTGGTAAACCCTTCTCCCTTCCCTCTTTTGGTATTCACCCGCCTGGCAAATACTTTCAGATAAAAGGGAGAACAGAGTCCTGGATCAAGTCCCAAGCAAACATTGCTCATTATTGATTGTAAAGTTATAGCTAATGCTTCAGCAGCTTTTTTTTTTCTCTTCTTTGAAGCAGTTATTATGACAGATCATTTAGCAGATCAAAAACTTTTTATCAAATGTGGAGTCTGTCAGAAACCTACAAATCCCACTGAATGCACTCAGTGCTCCCAGATCACTCAGACACTTCTTGCTTAAATGGTTTAATTTATTTCCGAAGAAGAATTTCCCCCACAGAGTGGAAGCTGTACAAGTATGAACGTAGCTTGCACATCTTTACTCTCAGACTCGGGGGGGTGTGGGGAAACACCCACAACTGTGAGAGTTTCTCCAAAGTGCTGCATTTTTCAGTTTCTAATGGGTTGGTTTGCAGAGAGCCGGGAGCAGGTCCTGCCCGGCGTGCTCCCCCTCACCCTTGCTGCCTCTGTCTTGTACAGCGTGCGGCACGGGGGTGATTAACCACTGAGGCTTCGTGGGTAACGAGGGGAATTTTTAAAGTTACCCCATGCTCCCAGGAGAGTTGGAAGATGCAAACGGAGTATCCTTTCTACTGAGCCCAGCCTGTGTCTTGAATAGGTGATTTTTGTTGTATAACAATAGGATTTAGAGGTCAAGTACTGCAAAATGATGTGTGACTGCTCAGATTCCAAATTGACCTGTCACTTGACCTTGTCTGTAGCATCTTTTATTCATTGCTAATATATTTTGGAGTGACAGTGGAGGGTACCACAGAAAAGGTTGGTTACTAGCAGAGCTAAGCAGTGAAACTGGGACTTGAAAGGCAGCTTCAATTCCCAGCTGTTCAGGTACAAGCTCTGTGTGCCGGGATAGCCTCTATCTTTCTGTTTGATACTTACCTCTGCCACATTTGATGTTGTTTGGTGGCCAATTTTTGAAAAAAGATTGATTTTGCTATGTCTACAGGGTGGCGTATTAATGCTAACTTGCCTTACAAGCTTTGCTTACAAACCTTGCTTGTAAAGGTATCTGCATTAAGAGAATATTTGTGCTAACCTGTAATGCTAGGAATTTGATTGTCTTAGAGAGAAAATGGCTCTTTTAGAATGAAGAGAGAAGATAGTAGGAGATGGCATCAGCAGCTTCAAATAATTGTTATTTTGCTAATATTTGCCTTTAGAAGATGATGTAAGAGTTTCTGTCTTAACAAATAAACATCTTCTATGGCAAGAACTGTATAGGAAAGTTATTACTCTCATTAAACATTTATATTGTGGCTTCTGACCAGAAAAGAGAGGGAAAAAAGTACTGCATGATGGTTTTGCGGTAAATAATTCAGCAAGCCCTGGTTAGATTGCCGAGGGATTTTTAAAAATGCCTTTTGCAATGTGCGTTCCTGTTCTTCGCTTTGATGGTGAGATGGGCCATAGCGGGAAGGCTTCGCATCTCCTGCGCAGGGGTTTGTGGTGGTGTGTGCAGACGACCCCGCTGTCTGTACAGGGCTTTGTACCCCCAGCCCAGCCCACGGGCGATGTGCTGCTTGAGCAGGGCCCTCGAGTTGCTATCTGGGACTAGTGTCGACAGATAAATTGGAGGGCAGAAGAACCAAGACTGTCTATGGTAAAGTAGGTGGCCAGACTTCTGTAGACTTCAGTGGAGCCAGGATCTGCTCGGTGGCTTTGGTTTCATCCCTAGTAAACTCCACTCAGGCTGCAGAAAGGCAAATGCAGTGTCTAGTGGGACTGGAGATGTGAGAGTGGTGGGGACTTTCTCTTCCTTCTGGAGGGGAATGCAAGCTCTGGTCTTGCCAAGCCTGACCTGCTGAAGTGACCACGGTCAACGCCTCTTCCCATAGTCCCCACATACTTGGCTTTATTTGGACGTCTGTCCTCTTCCCTCCTATTTGCCGTGTTCATTATGTTTTAATGCTCATGGTGAGAAATATCTCTCATCTCACTTGGTCTTTCCAGGGGTTGCTTGTGTGATGGTGCCCATGGCAGACTGTCTGGTGCATGCCTGGAAGGAGGACTAACCAGTCTGGGAAAAAGATGAGTGCCAGGTTAGGAGGCTGGTCTCCACCTGGTCTAGACAGCCCAGTAGAAATAGGCATCTTGATGGGATAATTTAAAGCATTTTTGTTGGGAGTTGCTGTGAAACGGGAGCCTGGCTCTTCACAGGAGCCATCTGGTGAGCCAGGGGAACAGATTCTTCTGATGCGAACAGCAGCAGCATGCATCTGAAGTTAGATGGTGTGAATCCTTTCCTTCCTCCCCTCTATAAAAGCATGCAGGAGCATGGGCAAATCCCACTAATAAGTATTAAAATTTTCTTCTTCATTTTAACAAAACAATCTGCAGGACTATTCAACTTAATAATTCCTATTGCTAGGCCTAGCCTAAGTAGAGATTCCCCTCTGAATTCCTGTATTACTCACCAGAGTAGGCTTCCTAGCTGCTTTGCAGCAGTATAGCTGGTGGAAATCCCTCGCACTGCACCCACACAATGTTCCTGTAAAACCTCCAGCCTTGAATTGCGGATGTTTGACAGAGGATGATTTCTCTGGGTCACTGACTGGGTATGGCCTCAGCTGGGCCACGTGGGAAGGTGGTACGGCAGGACAGATTGCAGGATCGCGCTGCCAAGTAATTAGCGTCACCTTTTCACACTCCCTGGAATTCTGCACCGCGTGTTGGTGGACTGATAGAAACAGGCAAAATGAATCACACCGTGATGGGTTTCATATCCCTTCCCAGTGGAAACAAGGTTAATAAATTAAACATCGCAGGCTGTTTGATTTCTTTCTTACAGTACATTACTTATTGAAATCACACGTGCAGGCTAGGTCTTGGATTTTTGTACGTTTGCCAGCTCTTCACCTGGAAATATTGAAAGCGTCAGCCGCGCGCACCGCGACCGGCACGCCTCGGTGTGAGGGGGGCTGCGAGCAACGGCCCCCGCTCTGAGGGTGGAAGGAGGCATCCTGGAGGTGCTGCTAGGTCAGCCATCCTCCACCTGCTTTGCCTCCTGCCTCGGGTCTCGGGAAGAGTCCTGCCGACCCAATACCGCCTGCTCTCCCTCTGATCCCGTTGTGCCGTTTCTGGGAGGCTCCGCACCAAACGGGGAGGTGCTTGCCCAGTTTTGCGGGGTTGAGAAGAGCGATCGGTTAATCCCGCTAATCCTCTCAGTCTTCGCATTTGGCATGCGTGCCATTCAAAATCATATGACAAAATAAGTCTTCTCTTCTTTAATGTGCATTCAGCATCCTACTGAGGACCCCTCTCTCTCCCACGGTAGTCGTCAGTGCTCTCTCAATTTAAAAGGATTGAAAGGGCACAAGGTCTTTTTTTAGGTCTTGGGTCTAAAGCTGGTTGAACTCACTGGACTCTATGTTGGCTAGATTTTTTGTTTGTGTATTTTAAATTCACCCCATGTGTGAAACAGCCATTCTTGGGGAACTGCTGCTGTGCTACATCTGCCTATAAACTCCCTCAAAAGCAGGGAGGAGTCTTGAGTTTTCCCCTCAATGATCAGAATAAAATGGAAGTTTTCCTACTCCCATTTTGGGACTAGATAAACAAATTCAGTCTTGTGCAATTAAAAACTTCCCGAATAAATCTGCTTAATCATTGCAGTGCTTCCCTCGTAGGACGGCGTCAGTTCTCATGGTGGATTTGCTGTTGGAGGAGTGTTTCCAGGCCCTGCAGAGGGACACGGCTGGCACTGGTACCTGGGGTGACTCTGCTCGCATTAATGCAGTCACTCCGGGGACAAATTTGACGAGTGGTGGGTCTCATGGGAAGCTTAGTTCCTTACTGAGTCAGGCATTATCTCAGCGTAAGAAACTAACTGGTCTTTTATACTTCTTTGCCCTAACACCTGCAGATGTCTGCTCCAGAACGGGGCCTTGTAGGAGAAAAGTATTTATGTCATTTGCCCAAGGCGACGCGTTTGAGGGTCCGTGGTGTGGGCTCTCTCGTACACTTGCAGCTGTACGGGGCCCCTGCTACTTAACCTCGAGAGAACTAAGCAAGGCCAGCTCGGAGGATTTCCCATGGGCTTTATCCATTACCAGGCAGCCACGGGCCAGCAACGCTGGATGAGTCCCTGCTGCTCCTCTGACTCGAGAATAGCCTATCCTCAACTGAAAACTGGGGGGAAGCGAGCAAAACACCTGGCTCTGGATCAGTAATTTACACAGAGGAGCTCTCCTCTCACGTGAAGACAGCAAGGTGCCTGGCTTGTAGGTTGGAAATCACGTCCTTTGTATTGGTCTGAACACGTAGGGTAAGCGCCATACCAGGTTTGGAGTGAAATGGTGAAGTGACGGTGGTTTCTACACAGATAACAGAGGGGTTTATAGTCCAGCCTGTACTCAGAGAGCGGCTGTGAACCAAGGCTGCGTTTGGGTAAAACCAGCCCAGAGCTTTGGGGGCTGTCGGGAAGCAGAATTAGGTCAGCGGCTTCACGCAGCTCTGCTCCAGGTAGCAGTCATACCTTCTGGATATTTAAGAATAACAGCTCCTGATTTGTGTTTCTGGTGAGTCCAAACGAGATCTGTCTGGCTAAAGCCGGGGGACAAACAGCCTCATTCATCAACAGATGTGTCTGTCGTGCTGAGCCCGTGGAGGTGCTGCCTTAAGAAAAGCTTCTAGAAAGCTTTCTGCCTGCTCTCTCATCCTGTGGGTTTTGTAGATAATGGATCTTAACCAGACATAATGACAACATTAATAATTTAGCTAATTTAGCAGACATTCATAATTGTTATTTTATTCTTTTTCTCATCTGAAGAATATTGTCTTACTTTTTATCAATGCTGGTGAGCACAGCGAAGGTTCTGACATCAGGCGTTTTTTGAATAGGTAGAGATATGCAGATTGTGGAACATTCACCACTTGGTAGTTTTTGTGGTTGGCTTTTTTCATTTGTTTGTTTTAACAGAGAACAATAAAACTAGGCTCATCTGTCCTGGCATAAACCTGTGAAATGTGGGAGTTATTGGGATTTCTCTGTAGTGCAGACGGGGAGTTTGTGGACTCGGAGTTAGACGCAGGTTCTCCATGTTGACTGCAACTATGTGGGGTTTGTATTAACAGTTGAGATAGATTATTGTGTAGCTAGTCAAAGTATTTTGAAGGCTTCTTGGCCCAAAATAAGTTTTTTTTGCCTTAGTTTAATAGGAGACCAGTCTGAGAAACAATCTGATTTTGATTTGGCTTAGCCTTTGTAGTCATGCAAAATAAGATGATATCAAAAGTACCCTTTGTGGTTTGGGGTTCCAGCTAAAACGAAGGAAAATAGATCCCATCACACATCTGCTTTTGGTGCCACGGTAATCGGTGTTTGTCTTTGGGTGCATCAAAAGAGCCAAGCTGCACGGTATGAACAAGTTCAGTGAAATGGTGTCCTCCATCCCGAGGCAGCCCCAGGAGTCCAACGTCCTCCTTGCCCAACCAAGGCTTTTTGAACCCTGTGGAGGGAAAGAGCCACCTGCCATGGCAGTCTCAACGTAGCCCCTGCCTCCTATACAATCGCTTGAGCAAGATGAATTTGGATCAGTAAGAAAGAGGAGGGAGTCATTTGTCTCTGTTTTACCACTTGAATGCTCAAATACTCAAACCTCAAATCTCCTTTCAGAGCGTAGGTTCACCTGTGACTGAGAAGTGGATTTGAAATTGCATTTTATAACAGCCGTACACCCCCACTTTGTCCATGCTGCTGCGAGCTCCTCGGGACACGCAGGCTGCCCAATGCGCCTGCCCAGCACTTAGTCGAGCGGGGTCCTGCTGGGGCTGCACGGAGCTCCAGGTGCTGCAGAAGAAATGCGTGCATCAGTGAAAGCTGTGCACTCTACCTATTTTTGCTAACATGCAGATGGAAACAAGGTCAGCCTCCTCTGTTTGTCCCTGGGAAAAACTCCCAAACTGAGCTGGGAACAGAGGAGGTCTGCGTAGTCTTTCAGTAACACCAGGTGGTGGTCAGAATGGATGCCAGCTGGTTTGCTGCTGCCCAGCTGAAGTTGCAAGGGCTTGTGCCTAACTGAAAGTTGCGCGTCTGGCTTACCCCTTTGTCCTGGTTTTGGCTGGGATAGAATTAATTTTCTTTCTAGTAGTTGGTATAGTGCTATGTTTTGGATTTAGTATAAGAAGAATGTTGATAACACACTAATGTTTTTAGTNGTCAGTCACCGCTCAGCACAAGGGCACGGGGGAGGCCGGTACCACCACCCTCGTCCTCCTGTTCCTGACCTGTGGGGCCGCACTTTGTTCCAAACACATATAAATTTGGGGAGAGAAGTGACTGGCTACTTCTGTTGTGGAGATGAGTGACTCAAATAGATTGCTTTGTAGGTCTTATACTGAGCTGCAGTGGAACACAGAAAACTGCAAGAGCTGTACTGTGAATCTGTTAATTCTCCACAGGTGCTGCTCCGGTAGTCACACGCCAATGGGAGTCATTTCACTGTTGATGGCTTTAAGTCAGTTTGCAACGGAATGGAGTCAGTTTTCTGATTTTTCACAACTAAACAGGCAAGTGGTGTATCTACAAAGCCCTCCTTCCTCTTGTGGCTTCTCCTTTGCCTATGACTTGCTGCATGGGGCATAGTAGTTTAGAAGTTGTGTTCGATACGTTATGTTATCTAGTTCTTGGTGTCTGAATATGTTTCCAAACCCTATGTTACTTCTGGCCCTTTGTTTCAGGGATAGGTTCTTCAAATGTGCTTTGACAGTCTCAAATCATTTGAGACTATCACCCAAAAGCATTTGATAGCCCAGACTGGCGATGCTGATGAATTAAAGCAAATAACGGTATATGCTTCGAGTGTCTCAATGTCACAGCTGCTCTTGCAGCAAGAGTCCTGATGTTCACACAATTCCAACCACAAGCACAGCCAGATTTATTTACCTAACCTAGATGACACAGTGAAATGTCCCTCTTCACAACCAATTTGTCTTGGAGTTTATTTTATTACTTGATTTTCCATGGTGTATGAGAAGCTCATTTTTAACCTATTTCTGTTGTATTCTTCCTTGCTCCAGCATCTCAGTTGTGCTGATTTCTTCGTGTTATTTTTGGTTTGTGCAGGCAGCAAATTCTTCTGTCAGGGGCTCAGTTTCTTGCACCAACAGTGGCTACTTTACACTTCTAATAGCTGTAGAAATGCTCGTGAAATCCCTTCCAGAAGATGTGATCTGCAAATGCTCACTGGAGGCCAAAACTTAACCTCTGGGGCTGGCTGCTGAGGCTGGAAGTCTCTGGGCAGAGCTGCCTCCACGAGGCTGGGCTTTGCTTTCCTGCCTTTCTTGTGGGGGGCTTCAAATGCTTCGTAACTAACTAATTGGCTTTGGTTGTGGGGAATTAAAGGGGGAAATGAAAGGGGACTGTCTCTGGTTAGAAGAGAGGGTGCCCTTCTTACCGCCTTGTGCCGGGAAGGCTGCAGTGCTGGTTGTGAGTTCTATTATTTTCTTCCCCATCGAAAAGGCTGCTTGGTGGCATGGTTACTGCTCACTCTTTGTAAGCCTTTACTGCTCAGGAAGCTCCTTGATGGATGAGGACCCCATTGCTCCAGTTCTGTACAAATAAGGAAAAATGACAATCCATTTTGCACAAGATCTTCAATCTCAGTCTGAAATCACAAACAGACTGGAGGAGAAAAAGGATGAGATGAAACTCTGGTGCTCCGCATTGCGGTAGGACTTGTTTCCTCAGTGCTGCAAACTGCACAGAGCCAGTTTTTCCATGAATGAGAGGTAACTGGAGCGGCTGACCTGCAGTTTGATTGCTGGCGTATAGCTCCAGGGCTTGACTTGCTCTCCAGTGTCCTAGCCCCCTTGGAACCAGAGTTGTGAGCCTCAGACCCGCTGCCCTCACCCCACTGCCAGTGCGGTGTCACTGGGCAGGAGGATCTCCAAGAATATGACTTGATTGCTCTGATTTTCTTTCTCACCTGGCAAAGGACACTCTTGATGCACATGGCTTTCTAAAACTGGCTCCGTGCTGCCTGGGGAGGGGTACCTAGGAAATAATGGTCAACAGGAGGTGCCAGGACCGTGGGGGATTTGTGGTCTCTGGGCAAGGATTTCCAAGGGCACTGTGTTTCAAACAGCAGTGCGGAGGTCACGTTAATGCGGAACTCCTCACCCTGCACTTGTGGATCACAGCTTTAACCCTCTCAGGTTGTTAGGGATGTCTGGACATAAGGTTCATTTGGCTGATGAGATGAAGAGCAGGTGTACGCCGGAGAGTTAATCCATGAATCTGTCTGCTGCTGATAGGAAACACTTTAAAGGATGGGAAATAATCTGTACGGGGGAAATCAGTGTCCTCTTATGCTGAAAATGCCTCTCTCTTATTTTCCTTTGAGTTCCTACAGAAACAGCTTTACAGTTAGTACTCTTTTTTGAGTGTGAATGTGATGTGAATTAATACTAATATATGTGGATTTGGCATTTTGCTTTTAAAATCACTGTACATCGAAATGGTTAGTTGTTGCTTCTGCCTGTGATTTCAATGATTGATTTAAAAACGTCGTTGCAAAGAATTGCCTGGAAAGAGGCATGCCTGACTAACTACGCATCTTTAGAGACATCAGAGGAGAAACGTTGCTCTCTTTAATGGAGGAACAGTAGCTTTATTCTGACCCTTGTGGTTTTGTCATTGTTTTAGGTCTTTATTATTGAAAAATAAATATATTCTGTCTCTTCACTAAAAAGGTTTCACTTGCTTTCCTGGGAAGTTTTTCTTCTTAACACATCTTTCTGAGGAATTTGACAGCTGAAGATTTTTTGGAAGCAGATTCAAAACCTAGTGCTCCCTTGCTGAGAATAACCTCCTGAAGTGCTGGAAACAGTAGGAGGTGGAATTAATAATTCCCTTCCATCCTGCCCTTTTGAGGTGAGGCAAGGTGAGGGAGCTGGAGCCGCGTTGTTTTAGTCTTCAGATTCAGTGGTTTGGCATCAAAGCAAAACTTGAGATAACTTTCATCACTTTGTTCGGCATTAATTGGTTTCTAGTCTACCATGGGAAGTGGAGGGAACAGATTAAATCCTAGAAAATGGCTGGCAATAAATCCTCCTCCTTAGAGGCACTGAGAACAACGGCGTAATCTGCTCAGCCCTCCCCATGAGCTCTGGGGTTCAGTGTTTGCTTCCCTCCCTGTGGGTGGGGGGATACGATCGTCAACCATCTTGGTTTTGCCAGGAGAAGTCCTTCATGCACTTCTGGGTGGCTAACATGCTTGTTTTTTGAGAATTTGAATTCATCTAAATCAAGACAATGCCTCTGAAATCGTAATTTCACTGATTTCTGTGCTGCTCAACAGCAACTCTGATTAGGTGAAGAGTTCTAAACTGCTCAGAGCAGCATTTGCAGCTTCTTTTCGGAGGTGGGTTCCTGCTCCCCGCTCAGCTGAAGGTCTAACTTCACATTTCTTCCTGGAGAGTGAGTCCCAGGAGCCCTTCATCTGACCAGGTGAAATCTCTGCTACACGCAGCAGCACGTCCCAGCCCGGTGCCCCCCGTCCTTGGGGCAGCGCGGCTGGGGAACGGACTCACACCTCTCCCAGCCGCTGGAAAATCCCGTCCTGCTTCCCTGGACCTTCCTCCTGGAGAGCTGGGAAGCGATTGGCACAGCTGCTCTCTGGGCATTGCCATATATTTAAGAAAAAAACAGGGTTTGCCCCGGTTTAGCGTAAGAGCAGATGGCTTAGGGAAGTGATCGGATGGACAGACAAACTAGCTGCCACGGGCGTTGGGGCTGAGGGACGAAGAGCTCCTCTTGGCTTCGGAGTCACTGGTGGGAGCTGCCTTTGATTTCTGGTTCCTGCACTCCGCAGCCTGTTGCCCAGCCTCTCCACGGGGGTTATCATCTCACTTTACTCCAGCCGGCTGCCTCTAAGCAGGCGGGTTTCTCCATCCGCTTCTGTGCAGTAGAGATGTAAGGATTCCTCCTAAATAAAAAAAAATAAAAAAAAAATAAAAACAATCCAGGTGCAAAGCTACAGCACCTGGACAGTTGGCAGAGTACAAGGTGCTGTTGTACTTTTACATGACTCACCATTTTGTAGGCTGATAAACTCATTGAATCTGCACGTTCCCAGGTTCCCCCCGGTGACATGGGAAGAATTTACGAACACAAGCATGTCTGCTGGCAAAATCTGCAGTGCACAAAATGGGAAGGGTCCTGGTTTTGTTTGAGGTTTTGTTTTTAAGATGGGAAGAGCTTCTTCATGTGCGGCACAGGGAAGACATGGCACTGTAAGTTTTGCTCTGGGTCGGCGGATGCCCTTGGAGTTTGCTCTGACTGTCTCCATCAGCTCTCAAAGCGGCGGCTCTACTTAGAGCATCTTCTTGGAGCCCTTCATCACTGCGGGACTTGCGCAGAGAGTTGCGGCAGTATAAACCCCACAGTTTCCTTTTTTCCAGTGACAACAAAACTTTACCTCACCTCTGCATTGTGTCATTTCGGTCCTAGACCAGCATCCCGACGTCTGTTATCATAACTAACCATGCATGGTTTTGACCGGAGCTGAACTAACCGGATTAGCAGTTGTGTTTTCATTCGTCCAGCTGTGACCCCTGGCATGGACTGTTCGAGCTGGCAATAAGCCTTTCCCAGCCATAATGAACTATTTATAATTCTAACCTTCTGTGGCTGTAGCACTGATTAGCAAAAATCAGATATATCTTCCTTTATTATCTGGTCAGTGCATGTGCATGTTGATTAGCTGGGGGACAGCCTTCACAAGGGAATTTCTCAGGCTTCGGTACTGTTGGTTTCTCTGTCTCGTGCTCTTCTGCTGGAAATTATGCATCTTCTCTTCTGAATATTGCTGGGATATTATATTTTTATAATGAAAATACAGAACTGAAATTAGTTTTCATCTTTTTAATATGAAGTCGTCTACCTGATAGAGCTTCACATTTGATTATTACAGGCAAAACGAATGGAGTTTTAAGCCCTACCCTTACCAGCACTAACTCGCTCTGTATGCTGGAGAGGTCCTCAGAGGGTTTGCAATAATAACTTGGTTTTTGGTTATTTTTTTTTTTTTTTTCCTTAATGAATTATAAAATATCCTGAAGACTCTCCTGGAGCACTTATTGAGGATAGGTATATCCAGGCGTGTTACCTTTCCTGATAGCTATCTACACTTGTGGAAACCAGTGAAAGCTTCTACTGAAGTGGATGGGAAAAAAGAAAGGAGAGGCTTGTAGTGCAGTCTCAGGTTTCCAGATTGGGCCAGACAGATGAATGTTAATGAGTAAATTAGTTAAGGAGATGACCTCACCCTCATTTAGGCACTTACAATGAATTTTGATGTCTAGTGCTGGTTGCTAAGGGCTCTGTTCAATAGGTGTTGAATTTCCCAGGGTTTTACTTGCTTCAAGAATTCAGCTGGTCATTTTGACTTTTTGTAGTGCTTAATTGATGCCTGAAAAGCCCAGGGATTTCTACTTTGTGAAACTAGGTTTGTTCATTAATTTATTCACTTAGATTAAAGAAAGAAGCTCAAGAGCTGCCTGACAACCATTTTGTTCTACCATTTTTTTCCAACAGTATTGTATGGATTTAACTGGCCAACAAGAGCATTATCTCCTCTATCTCTTTTGTTTCTTCTTACCTTTTTTTTTTTTGCATTGTCAAAAGATTTCTCAAAGGAATTGAAAATACTTAGGAAGATGTGTTTGAAGGAGATAATTGTATGGCAGGGAGTAATTACCTCCACCCTCCCTACTTCGCAGGGACCCCCCCACCCTTGTCTCCTCTGCAGCAGGTGTCTGGATTTTTGCACTCTTTTAATTGCATATTTATTCATGGGATTGCTTAAGTGTTGAACTGTTAGCTCTGAAGAGATTGGCTTCTGTCTTCTCGGGGTGAGTTCTTCACCCCTTTGGCTCCTCAGTCATTCCCCTTCTCTAATGCTGTAGTTTAGCCCCACAGATGAAAGGTTTGCTGTGATGATTTTTTTTGTGTAGCTCCTTCCTGTTGATCGCGCAGGCTGCCTCTGCCCAGAAATCAGACGCGAGGTGGTCTAACGGACGGCGCAGGGCCATCCTTTGTTACTAATTTATTATGTGGTCTTGAACCCCCTTGATTCTGGAAATGAGAGGCTTGCAGAACCGAGGGAGCTCCGATGGCGTAGAGCAGGGTCACTGCGTGCTGCTGCCTGGGGCTGCTGGCAGCTCTCCGAGTGCAAGGCGGGATGAACCTCGGCCATCCCGCCTGTTGATAATGTGCGAAGAAAAACTGCCAGAAATCAGCGGTCTGTGAGATTTGCTACAGAACTTACTGCACTTTCTGGAGCGGGTCCAGGTGAGCGGTTCATTACCTGCAGCCCGACACCAGCAGATTCAGGAGGTGACGCGATGGCCTCACCGTGAAGGAAAACGTGTCTAGTGACAGATATTGGTAGTGTTTGAAACTGGTGCATCAACTTAACTGTTGTGAAATTTGGGTTTGTTAGTCCATTCTGGGGTCATTTTGAACAATCTGAATCAAAGAAAGTTCTGTGGTCCCTCTGACAAGTAAATGAAAGACCTGGATGTAATACAATGGTTATTTTAACAGTGACCTAATTAATACGTCATTGCCTCAACCTTTACGTCAGCTTTACTTCTCTGTTTATATTTTTATAGGTGTCTCAACAATGTTGAAATGCATGTGTGAAAACTGATGTAGAACATGCATGTTACTGGACAGTTTTATATCCCTTTGCAGTACTGTAATAGTTCTGTTGCAGGTACATTCACAAGTAGTTTATTAAAGACACAACCGAGGGATGTGGAAGTAACCAACTTGCCAACCCATAGCCTAGCACACGAGTTTGGGTGTGAGGGACAGTTTAGTACCAACCCCCTGACCAACGAGCCTGAGATCTTCATTAGTAAGATGATGGCACCAGTAAGAGAGCCAAGGGCACGCCAGCCTCCAGCCTGCTTCATGTGAGTGCACTGTCCCGGGGGTGGAGAACGGACCATCTCGGGCTGACCCAGCACTGTTGCAGCATCAGCTCCATCCTGGTTCTTCTCAGTCTGTGCAGGCACGGGGATGTTTCTGTCTGTACTTGGGATCTGTTGCGGTTTGCAGTGGAAAGATATATGTCATGGAAAATCCCCTAACGGCAGGCACGCTCGATGCTGGTCCGTGAGGCAGCGCGGAGAGCTGTTGGGGAGCTATGGGGGAGGAAGGGGTCAGAAGGACCCTGGCTCGGCACAGGACGAGCTGTTGGGCTGCATCTGAAATCAGCCCCGGTGGGATGACTTCCTCGGGAGAGGTCAGGAGGCCGACGGGTTTGTGACCCTACAAGCACTTCACGGATCACTAATTACGCTTGGTTTTGATAGACTCTCTCTTGTGCCCTGACCTGAAAGCACAATAAGGGAAATCAGCAGCAGCATAATGACAGGAGCATTAAAACCCCTTGGAGCCGACGGGTGGATTGGTGATGAGTCTGTAGCAAACTGTGGTGCCTCAGTGAACCTTTCTGGAGAGTTTTGGTTTTTAACGTGCGCAGAAAAGGTCTACTCCATGTAGCTGGGGTACTGATACTGAGACCGCGGGTCTCCAGTGGGTCAGAGGATTGGACTTCATGGGTGTAGGGTACACGTGTCTTCTTGTTTCCAGCAGTTTTCTGGCTGCAGGGTGTCCAGGCTGGCCGGGCATGCCCTCCCCGCGATGGCAGGAGACGGTGCATGCCATCGCCCTGTGCCGGCGGGCTCGCTGCCCCGATGCGTCGCTCACCTTCCAGCTTTGCATCGCAGACAATGACGACAAACGGTGCCTCTGTAACCACGCTGTAGCCAGCCAGCCCTTATTTGAGGGAAGACGTTAATGAGCGTGTCTACTTTTTACATTTAATTCTAACAAGATTTACTGGAGCTTGCTGCTCTACAAATTCCCCAAATGTCGCAGCCGCAAAGGTCGGCGCGGCAGCAGCGCGAAGGGTTGCTCGGAGAGCTGTCGGGCTGGGAGCAGCACGGCCACCGGCCGGGCAGCAGCCCGTGCCTCGGAGGGACCTGCAGCGCCCGAGGTTTGCGTGGCCACCACGGGGTGTGCGACACCTCGAGAAAGGGAGCTGGTACGTCGGAGCCTAGAAGCGGTACTGCCACCGATTTAATGCCAAAATGCAGCAATTTGACAGGGTGTCTTCCTTCATCGGGTATTTGAAAATGGTATTTTGAAAAAACAAATGAAAAGTATGAAGCATGCGGATGGCAGACCCAGTGCTCCTCCCCGGGATGCTCCTGGTGGGAGTGCCCCATGTTTGGCTTGTTACTTTCTGAGTTGCTGTATGAATTTCATTCCCATGTCTTCCTTTCCCCTCTCCAGGCTGGATGGAGGTGGCTGGAAACAACATCAGATTGCTTTTGATCTGCTGTCGGTATGCCAGATGCATAAGGCAGCGCTCAATTTCATGAAGCTGAAAGATCAGCTTCCTTTTTTAAAGAAAACAGCCACCTCTAGCAAAAGTTGTACACACTCTGCTTTCTCAGAAAAATATACGTAAAGCAGAGATCTTTGGGTTCGTTATGAAGTCCGTATATGTTGCATGAAGTTAAAAGCCAGGTGTTGCTCCTGTCGTGGTTAAAAGGACTGTTGTGAAATTCAAGGGCAGTGGATGTATCACTGAACAGTTCCTGGTATTAGCTTTTGGGAGTACAGTGTTGGGTCTGTAGCCCTATGTTAGCTACCCAGAAGCATGACACTCAGCCCTGGATAAGATACCCTCTAGCAAAGGCTTGTTTGGTTTGGAGTGAGCTTATTATCCAAAGCCATGTTTTAACCAGAAGGATTTTGGTGATATTAAAAGTAGTCCGTCACAGAGATTGGAAGTGAAAACTGCAGACTGAATATACACTGAGTACAAGTACTACCAAAGCTGTGCTGTGAGTCCAATATAGGTAGTTTTTCAAGAGATGGGCCAAAAATTGGGCAAAGCTTCCTTCAAGACTGGCTTACGGCAGGAGCTGTGAGTAGAGGTGCTGAGATCTCCTACGCAAAGCGATTCCAGGAGATCCATGGTATGGGTCTTTGTTTTTTTTGTATTTCCCAGCTTAACATAAGCTACTGAAGTTGCATCTTATGTTAATTTTCTGCAAATCTACATCACCATGAAATAAATGAGGCAGATTTTGGAATAATTTGTTCAGCTGCTGTGATTTTTAGGTTTCCAGTTTTGTTCACTGAACAAATTCTTAATTATCTCAGGGCGATTGAAACGCTCTACAAATCTTTGTGCCATCAGGGTTATTTCTGTGAGTAATGTACAACCCTGTCTCCTGGGAGGCTATCTATATTTGAAAGGTTTACTAATGGGTCATCTTTTCTGCTGCACATATGCAGATTTATAATTTATGGCAGCCTTTCGGGACATGTGCCTGACGCCGGAGCACCCCGGCAAACGTTGCTTCCGACGCGCTGGGGCGGCAGCTCCCCGGGCTTCCTTTGTAGCGCTGCGATCCGCGGGTCTGGTAGGGGAGCACCAGCCAGGTTTCTTCTGCAGATCCTTGGGACCCCTGTTCCCAAAATTAAACATTGAAGTGTGGGGCTGTTCCACCTGTGAGTCCAGCCTCTGGAGGGAATATTAGGAGATGACTTGTCGAGGGGCCAGAACAACGGCGTGTGTCAGTAAGGCGGCTGTGTGTGTTACCGGTCTCCACTCACGAGGAGCTGCCAAAATATTTTTGTCAATGTATTTCAATGCACCTAAAAGTGGGAACCAATCTCATTTCCTTTAGTTAATGTAACTCAAAACTGCTATTATCCATCTAAGCCGCTCTGATGAAGCCCCGCATATCACCCAAAGAGAAATGTTCTTGCCCGTATTTCTGTTTTGCACCAGTGACTCTGGAGCTTGCAGAGAGGCGAGAAGCGGTCATGTCTGAGGACCAACGTAAATAACCAAAGCAGCAAATCGAACATCCGACAGATGGTGTTGCAAGTGCCTGGGCTTTCAGAGCACAAGCACACACAAAGCGTACTGGGAAAGAAGGGACAAAAATACTGTCCTGCCTCTGCCTTTTGGGAGTGAATCTCTGCAGGGTTCATTGGACTCGGAGGCAGAGGATCACTCGTGCCTGTGAACAGGACCGCGGGTTCAGCGCTCTTCCGAAACTGGGGAAGAGGGATTCCTCCCATCGCTTCCCACTCCTGTGCTGCGCCCGCACTGTACCCATGGGCAAAGAGCACGGGGAGGGACTGTGTTATCAAAATAACAGTTAAAAAAGACCCGAAATGACAAACACCAGCAAACCAACAGGAAAATGCTTTCTGTTGCAAAAAAAGCATTATTCGCAAGCTGTGCAAAGTAATAATTTGATTTCTGAGGGCTGCTGAGCTGTGACATCCCCATCCCTGCCGCACTGCCAGCAATGATTATTTGGGATGTTTTCAGCGTGGTTCCTGATGAGACTGGGAGCGTGTGCTATGCCCGTCATCGCTGATGAGAGGTGGCTGTCTGTAGCAATGTTTTCTCCGCTGCTCCCCTCTACTTGACGCACTGACCACGCTTTTTGGCTTCGCGGCTTGCCCTCGGACACCACTGTTGGCTGTGCTTGCTCCTTTCCAGGCTGCGTGAGTGCCTGATGGCCTGGCTGCAGAAATGCTGAATACTGAGAGCAAAAATAAGTGCTGTAAGTTAAGAGGAAATTATAGCATTAACTAATTGGCCTTAATAAAAAAAAAGATTGTAACAACAAATGCTAACACAGTGGTGCAGATCTACTCTCATTAACAGGCTGGGTTTCGGATGGAGCATATTCCAGCTGTGTATTTAACCTCTTAAAACTGGGGTTTACAGCTGTTCAGAACCAGAGGGTCACTGGATCTCTGTGGCAGCTTTTAATAGCCGTGACACATCCCGGTATTTCTGTGCTGTGTCCTGCAGCTTTCCCTGACCCCCGGGAGCATCAGGACAAGAGGCGTTAGGACAGGCTCTGTGTCAGCATCGCCCGCTGAGCCTGGCGTGCGTCTGCGGCTCGCGGCGACGCTCCCCAGCGCGCTCCTAAAGCTGGGTGCCCGTGTCCATCCAAACGCTCAGCTTGAGAGACAGCATCACGTGTCTGCCAAAAGTGGTGTCACCTCTCCAGGGTACGGCTGGACAGAATTTTTAATAACTTTTTTGTGTTGTGCATGTGTGTGTAATCATTCTCCTGTTTTAACCAGCTATTGCAGGATATATTGCTCTTAGAAAAAACTTAATGTCACTAAAACTCTGTGAACTGCTGTAGTGCTTACCTGAGACTGATCACTTCTCAGGCAGTGCTGTTACACAAGACCCTACGTAAAAAAAAAAAACCAAACCAAACCCAAAGGACCACAGAGAAATTTCTGACGTTGGCATGTTTACTGCACCAAAGAGCCTGCCTCTGGTAAAGGCTGGGGTAGATTTACTGTACTTTTCTGATTACTTTGTGATTCATTGGCTTTCTTGGTGCATTTTGTCATTTTACAGCATGTCTTATTGCCATCAGGCCTGGGCATTAAAAGTACCTGTTTGCAAGGTGTGATTTCAGAAGCACCACCGGCCGTGCAAGGTGGGGACCTCGGGGACCCCGGGCGGCGGAAACTCCCATTTCTCCTTTTTTTTCTCGCTTTCTGTCAGTTAGGCGGGGGGTGAATGAGGGTTTATAGTTATTCTCCATATGTCTCTCAGTCTTCTGATAGGATTGAACGCTATTAATGGCCAAGGAGCAGAAAGTAGAGACCTGCGCTGCCCGTGCCCTGGGGTGCGTAGCGATGGGGCTCCAGCCCAAAGCACTGAGGAGGGTCACGTCCCGCAGCAGGGAGCAGCCGCGCACGTAGGGGATGATGCTGACTAAGACGGGGGGATTTCAGACCCCGTCAGAAAAAGCTGTTTTTCTATGGGCCCCTAAGTGGGGAAAAAACCTGTCATTATAACCCTGTAAACTGTTTCTGTTATTGATGCCAAAAATTTGTCCTTTTAATTGATGTTTAGGGGAAGCCCCTTCAGTAATGGGGCTGAGAAGCCAGAGCAGAAATACCCGTTTTCCTTTCTCTCCCTGCAGAGGCTTTGGTAGATGGGTCCATGCAGCGGGTATGGCTGGGCTAGGTAAGAGTCTGCAGGCAGAGGAGGGAGTTACATTTGCTTGCTTTCGACTTCAAAGTTTTGCCATTCTTGCCTTTTTTCGCCTCACACGTGCACCCCCGTGAGCAAAGCCTCCCTGCGTGGTGTGCACATCGGTCCCGTTGGACGTGATCTCCCCTGTGAGGAGCCCCTTACACCTCCGTGCAGCTGGGAGCCCCTGTGGTCACTAAGTAAGTAAATAGTAAAGCTCTCACAACGTTTCTTAACCAAAGCAGTTGGTATAATTTAAGTAAAGAGGAGGGTTAGCCTGTGTTGAGCTTCCTCCCACAGTGATTGTGGCGATCAGTGGGGCTCTGGTGTCACACTAGCTGAGGGCTGTAAACTGGGGAAAAAATGCTTTTATGCTACATTCACCTTGCTGGGTCTCTGTAGATTTAAGTAGCCGTTAACGAGTGCACATACAGAACGAATCACCAGATGTATGCTGTATTGCCTTCTCCGTGGGCATGCCACTCATTCAGTGAGCAAAAAAACCCTCATGTTTTCTTACCAAAATAAAAATAAAGCTTAAATGATCCCCTGGCTGGGTCTGGGGTTCACGGCTGTGCTGCGGGGGCTGGATGCCCCAGTACTTTTGATCCGCGAGGCGATACAGAAGAGCTTTGCTTGGCTTCCCATCTGGGACTTGTTTCATAAACGTGAATGGGGAAAGCTCTGGCAGGAAGGAATTGCCGTGGCGTGGTGGAAGGGGCAAATGCAGAGGGGAGAGGTGCGTGGGCCACGCAGGGCTGTGGTCCGGGTCAGCGGCGGAACAGGCTCAGGTTGTGTGAGGCAGCGCTTGCAAAGTCAGGTGTAAAGCCTCTCTCGGCTGTAGCCAGTCTAAGGTAGTTCCTTCAAGAAGGACGGAGCCAGCGCCTTCGGTGAAGCTGAGATGTCACTTAGGTGTAGCTGTGGCTTAGGAAAAAGTCTAAAAGGAGGTTAGAAACCAGCTGGTACTTTCTCACCTGTTTGCTGATACTTCTGTTGGAAGGTGCGAGCCTGTGCAGAGAGGACAGGGACTTGCTAGCACAGCACCTCACTGCTCTTGGGGCTCCGGGACATGCTGGGTGGTGGTGGGCTCAGAGCCGGCTTGCTGACAGCTCGAACCCGGGAGGTGCTTGTGTGAAGGGCTCTGAATGGTCAGGATGAGCTCAGTGAAGGCAGAAAGATTTTGGTTTTTTCTTATTAGAAACACAAAAACTTTTAATTTTGCAAGGCTTTCCTACCAGCCTTGCGCAAACGGGTAGGATGAGTCTCAGACGTCCGTACCTGACCGGCACTGCCGAAGGGGAGCCCCCTTTCCATCACTTTGGGAGGAGGAATTGGCTGGGGACTGGTCTTTGTCAGTCTCAGGAAGTCTCCTATTTGTATGGATCACTCTGCCTTTCACAAATGGTCATGACTCTCTTTTTATTGTAAAAGTGTCTTAATGCTGTAGCTATTTTCTTCTTTAATTAATTAAAAAGCAAGAAGAAAATATAATTGCCTGATTAAGAGTCAAAGCACTCTTGAATTCATCCCCAACTCTTCCGGTGTCAGGTATGAAGCTCATTATTTTCTGAGAGGGGACTCCTGTTTAGGCTAATCCAATGCAATTAAGCATGGATCTAAGTGTAATTTAGATAATGTAGGACTGACACTATTTTTTAATGAAGCTCTCCATCAGCATGCTGGGCTCCATTTCGGTATAGATTCTGTTAATAAATAAGGTGTACCTTGGTCTGTCAGTCAGATGTTATGGATTGCTCCCTCCTAACTCCATTAATTTCCTGAGCTCAGTGTCCTGTTTCCTGTAGCCAACAACATGCCACGCAGTGTGAAATACACACCATTTTAAATAAGCAATTACCTATGCTGTGTTTTTCACAAGTTTGTTAGATTTTTGGCCTCTTATAGTGGATACAGAAGAATTTGTGTGCTCCTATGAACGTAATTAATTAGAATTAGATGTGGCGTTATACTGGACCTCCACAGAACTACATTAGAAGTGCGTTAATAGTATTGCAAAATTCAAGTTTGGAGGAGCCAGCATTAAATCAAATTAATTCTCATAAGAATAAACGGAAATAAATGGCCAGAATTAAATCATGTCATGTGAAAGCCTGATGTAATCTGTAGATTTTTCTGGGAGCTTGTATAATTCTTGCGACCACTTATTATCATAAAGATACACAGGCTTTTTGCAGGGCTGTGCTGGGTTTTCCCCCCTCCCCTAGTGCCCAGGCTGGCCGGGGCTCACTGGGCGAGTAGCTCTGAGCAGCTTTGCTTGGCCTGCCCTCAGCGCCGCTCCGCAGCGTCCTCCCTCGAGCTTTTCCTTGTCGTATAAATCCATACGACCCCAGAGAGTCCCTTGCCGGTGGCTCAGCCCGTGGTCCAGGGGCGTGCGGCAGCGGGTGGAGGGAGCGCAGGGAGGGCGTGCGGGGTGGAGACCCAGGAGAGTGGGACTTCATCGCTTCTCGGTGAGGAAGTGTCACCCAGATCAACCTGAAGTGAAATGATACCCCCCCCCCGAAACCTACAATTTGGCAAATCTGAGATTCTCCTGAAGCTGGCTAAGTGCTATGCATATATAAAGTCCTTGCATAAAGCAGGTTATGCTGGGCAATGACAATTTTTAAAAAATATAAGACAACAGTCGGTCTCCTCAGAAACAGCTAAGAGCGATTCTGTTATGGGTGAAGCGAATACAAACACAAAAACTCTGAGAGGAGAAGCTCAGCCTGTGCGGACACTCTTCAGCAAAGCGCCCAAGTGACTGAAGACAGCCTCACCGAGAAGGTGCCGTCAGTTCAGCCGTAGGTGCTGCTGCCATCACAAGGCTTTCTAAAATCACCGTGCCAACATTAAATCACTAAACTTAGCAAAAGAGATTAAAAATGGACCCAGAGGGAATACGTGGGAGTTAAATTTGTGCTATAATTTTGTTCTAATTCTCCATGTGATTGTGGGACGCATGAACCCACACAGCACTTTTGAAGGTCTTTGATAAAATGTTGATCTAACATAATAGGACCATTTAACCCGCAAATTATATTCAGATTAGTAAGCAGTTAATTACAGAAATGTCACTAGCTTTTAATTAGCTTTTCTGGGCAAAGATGATCTATCAGAAAACCTTGGTCACCTATTCCTGCGGTGACCTCCGGCACCACGTGCTGCACAAAGCCCCCGACCCCCGGGGAGCAGCGGTGGGGAGGCTGGGCTGCGGTGCCCTGCCCTGGGGAGGCTGCGAGCCCGACCCCACAGCCTCCCGGCAATTCAGCGCAAAGCTCGTTAGTAAAAGAACACTAATAACTGGCCAAAAAATAACTGGTCGAAGTTCAGAGCCAGAAGAGGAAAAGGGGATATATTAGAGGAGTAGCATTTAAGCAGTGAAAGGAGTCATAGCCAGGGAAAATGTAACAAAATAAATCATATTCAACAATAGCATTTTAAAATTGCTATTTCATCTATTTTAGAAGAGCTTATAGTTTGGCAGGAAGTAATGCATAAACCCCGTGTGAGTTGGGAAGTGAAGCTTTAGCAGTGCCCTTCCTTTCCAGGTGGTTTGAGGATCTAACCCCATTCCGATGAGGACCGGGGGTTCGCGCTTGCCCAGCTGGTCACGCAGGAGCCTGTGCTCTCTAGCAGGCTGCTCCTGCCAAATCTCCGAAGGACTCACACCAGCCTGAAATGCAGCATCTGTCTGGAGCCTGCAACAGCCACGTCGGTTCTGTGATGGACGGAGCCGATGTATTTCTTCAGGGCGGGCAGGGGCATTTCTTGCAGGTGATGGAGGAGGCTCTGGTGGCATGAAATTCTCCGTGGCTCTGCTCGCCACGGCACCGTTCGGCAGGTGCCATGAAGTTGTCTTTTGCACAGTAAATATCTCCAGGCTCTGCTATGCAGTGCCTGGTCCTAGCATCACTTTGTGTGTGAAATAACTCTGTTAGTCTTCAGTATTTCAGCTGTTGAAGCAACAGATACACCGCTTCCAGCGAGAGGACTACCTGCCTTTAAATTGTTATTTAGAGCACATTCCTGCGCTGGCCATAGTTATAACCATCAGTCTTCCAGCAGATTACTGCAGGCGAAATGTTTCTAATACATGTTTTCTGAGGACTCCAAACAAAATAACCATCTGAGTCTGCAAAGAGTAAGGCTCAGTATATTTTGAAGTGGTGCCAGGCCGGTGTAAGCCCCCTGATCCCCGCCGAGGTGCGAGGGCTGAAAGTTGTGTGACCTGTGTGACGCCCTTCCTTGCTCAGACGTTCATTTTTAAGTGGCCTGCGGCATTCAGTGAAGGGCGAGTACGGCAGGGGCTCGAGGAACCGGACGAGCCCCGTGCCGCGGTGCCGGCGCACCTCTCCTTTGCTGTAGCTGGAATGCAGGTTTTAGAGTCAAGCTGCTGTTCACTGTGACCTTCCCCTATGAATCTCATTTGAAAATTTAATTTTGCCTGTGCTCACACTGCCTAATATCTTCCAATATTTTATCATAACCGAAATGGCACTTAGCTGCCTGTCGCGCTGGCTTGCCATCAAAAAAGCAATGAACTAAACACAAAAGTACACAAAGCACTCCTGTTGAAAAATAGGATTCGTGATATTAGTCTTACTTACGTACCTTCTCCTCTCCTCACTTGTGCTGGGCTTTGCTTCAAGGTATCAGATTATAACAGTATTCTCATCTGCTCTCTGTGTTTTAATAATTGTAATTATTTGCCGTGTGCATATGGGGTCCTTCTCAGAGGTGGCTGTCACGGGGCTGCGGCGATGGCACCGCTCGTCTTGCGAGGGAACGGGGAAGAGGGAGAACACTGAGGGGGGTTTGGTGTCGGCAGAGCAGTAACTGCGCTGCGGCTTATCAAAATTCCCTCGAGACGCTTTTCTCAAGCGCCGCGCAAACCTGGCAGGCAGTGAAGCAGGAGACGCAGGCGCGGAGCAGCTCGTGACCGAGGAGTTGCTTTGGGGTGGGCTCCTCCGCGGCACATCTGATGGGCAACTGGTGGGGCTGAGCCTGTCCTCGCAGCTTGGACCTCTGCTGTCGGAGGGGCCGGCAGCAAGCGGAGCTGGGTTGCTCAGAGCTAGAGCGGGGGGGACGCCTGGGCTTCACCTCTGGTTTCTTAGTGCTCCTGGTCATGGGGACAGGCTGTAGACCTGACGGCAAGCAGGGTCCTCCCTGCTGACCGTGGAGAAGGTGACCTCAGTTCTCATGGATGACTGCACGTATCCCTTCTCATAGGTCTTTGTCTGGGCATGTGTTAGCAGGACACTCTCAGAGCATTTCTGCCAACCTTTTAGGGTTTTTCTACTTCTCTTTTGCGAACTTCTGCCTTTTTATTGTCTGTGACCTTGTATCTCATATTCTCTCTACTTGCCACATCTTCCCTGACTAGGAGCTTCTAACTCCATCTTCTTTCGCTGTGGCCTTCCCCGTCCCTTGCCAGCAAGCCGAGGTAACCCCTCGCCCCGATGTTGGTGTCACACAAGTCTACTTCAAGATTTTGTGGTTATTACCTCGTCGTATCTGAACTAGCCCACACCTCTGATTCCCTGGCTCAGGCCTCCCACAGGCTTTGGAAAACCTCACTGTCTATACTGGTGTATTTCAGAAAACTGGGTAGTTGGAACGTCATACTTTGTGGTTTTCTTCACAAACACATGGGCTGGTGATGCTCTTTAAGACACGGGAATGCTCTGTGGGAATGGGCCCACCCAGAGCTCAGTGTTTGGAGACCTTCATCTAAGACTCCTGCTTTGCTCGGGATCAGTGTTTTGCAGAGCAGGGGTATACACGGACCCTTCTTTGGACTGGCGGCTGAGGACTCGACCACTTTCGTCACACTCATTAAACCCAGAGTGAATGTGTACGGCTAAATCTCAGAGCAGCACTTCGAAAATGTGTGAGTGGACTAAAAGGTGGTGGGGAAAATAATGTTCCATGCGTCTCTCGCTGCAGTGTACTCAATAAATGCAGATTTAATAGGAAGGAAATGTAAGGTTTAGTGTTTTATTAGTGTGCTTAAAGATCTGCCACACCAGCTACTTTATCTGACTGTGAGTGGCAGGCATTGCTGTATCCATGCTCAGCTCATGTCTGCAAAGAGGAGATTTAAGGCTGGATTAAAAGCTTTTAAAAAATAACAGGTAATAGTATTACAGACCTCAAAGAATAGATTCCCAAGGAAAATATATTGAGTGATGTCCACATCTGGAAGTCCCTGAGCTGTTGAAGTTGCCTGGCAGTGTGGGGATGAAGGTAAGTCCCAACGCTTTGTTTTTTCCAACCAGCACAAACAAATCTGTGCTGCCACCTTTCCATGCCACCGGTGTGGCCTCTTCTGTTCTATTTGACCTGCGCTTCTGGTCTGTAAAGCCAGCCTTAACAGCTTCCAGTTCTCCTGTGGCCAGTATAAAATGGCTTTGATCCCTTGCTTAGGCTTTTTCAATCCTTAATTTATCTTCCTGTGTCCTTTTAAACCTTTTTTTGATGTTCTTGTTATAATTCTGTAACCCCATGAAGAGCAGTATCCTGGTGCTTCTAAACAAAGCAAGGAGCTCAATCTTAATTTAGTATCAGGTGCTTGGAGCAGACAGCACTGACGGCTCTATGCTCATCATCTTAATTGCTATCCGCCGGATTTCATCGCTGAGTGCTACCTCTGCCGGCCACAGCCCACTCTTTGTCTGGGGTCAGGCAGGTTTTTTTGCTTAGGGTTTTGTTTTGGTTTTTCTTTTCTAGAGTTACAAAATGTTTCTCAGTCACCAGGACCTACCTGATTTTATGTAGTTTGTGAATTCTGTGTAATTTCTGTAGGCTCCAGTGGCCGTGGGAGGAATGGGAGGGCAGAACTTCCAAGATGCTTCTGACAGTACCGGTGTCCCACAATGCGTGGTGTGCGGTGCGGAGGTTGAGACATGACAGGTTTTACTTGGAGTTATGCATTCTGTGCATTCTATGATTCTAAGCGTTTGGGTGGTTTTCGTCCGGCAGCTCTGCCTCCGTCCAGGGCAGGCTGGAGCCTCCAGCTCTGCCCTTCTCAGGCTTCCTTTTTACTTGAGACAGCATGGCATTTACCAAACCTCTGTGTGTATTGTCAGTGCTCGGTATCTCCCAGCGAAACGTCTTCAGTACGGGACACAAACGCAAAGGATTCTGGAAAGGATGGGAAACCGGCCTTAAAAAATTTACACTTTTGCGTATACAAGTCAGTGAAGTTATCTAGATGCACGACCAGTAAGTGTGTTAACTTGCTGTGTGATTTCCAGGGAAGTGAACTTACAGGGTGCTTTTAATGAGTGCTTTTCCTTTGTAAAACCAAGCATAGGACACGTTTACGGTGACTACAAGAGGCTTTATTTTTTCTACGTTTCTTTCTTACACACTTCGTATATTACTCTATTAAGAAGTGGTTTCTTATGTTCAGATTAAGTTTATCTGCTTGCCCAGTGGTTTGATGTTCAACATTGGTATACCTGAAATGAATTCAGTGTTCACTTCTGCGTCTGCCCAGCTCTGGCCACATTGCAAACACTCTCTGGGGTCTGCAGACTCTGGCAGGGCTGTGTAATCCACTGCAAGTTTTCCTGTCCCAAAGACAAACAGCTACTCTTTGATATTCATTGTTTGATGCTTCAGGTACTTTTGGGGACTTTCAATCTCTGAGTGCTCTTCTGAGGGGTTTTCTTTTTCTTTGTCCAGTGTTCAGGCACCTTTCCTACAGATCATCGTGAGCAGGATGACTTCTTTCTTGTGCTCTTCCTCTTGCCACAATACTTGCGAGATTAATGCTGTGCCTTCTTTTAAGTTTGCTTGAGTTGTTACCTGGTGTCTGATCAAGGACTCGTACAGTGTGAAAATGGCAAGGTTGACTCTTCAGCCTGAGACATTTTACAAACTTGCCTGAATTTCCACCTTCCCCTTATAGAGACCTAAACCTTACCGGTTGTAATTGATGTCTTCCTACAGAGTGCAGCACTGAAGCTCGTGTAACACAGCTTTGGCATTTGCCCTCTCTGCCCGAGTGAACCCAGAAGCTGTAAAACCCACTCAGTGTTTCTGAGGCTTTGTTTCCAGGAGCAAAACCACTGGGTGCTGTTGCCTGTTGTCCAGCATCTCCCACGTTTCCAGAGAGCCCGCTCGCCGGCGGGGCTTCCCTCTCTTCTCTTCTGCGGGCAGGGTGGCTTTGTAGCTCCGTTCACTGCTGTTGTCAGGAGTTGTTGGGAAGTCACTTCAGCCAAAAGGTATACCAAAATCTGTGTAGTTAATGCCACCTGCTCAGTGTTCTGAGGCATCTTTTCATTTGCAAAATGTATTTTTTTTGCTTTGTACCTACGCAGTAGTGGGTTAACAAGACTCCCAGGTCTTTTAGGAAATTCGTATCTGAGTCAGTCTCAGAAGAGCTCCCCTGAGTGCGTGGGCTGGCTCGCTCTGCGGCTCCTGCTGCCCTGGCACTGCAGTGGCAGGGTTTGTTCTCTCTGTATTTCTGTAACCTTTCCCACTTGCACCTTCCTCCCTCTGGAAGACCCTCTCACCTGCTGAGGTATTCACAGGTTTTGGCCCTCTAGATCCAACCTGTCCCTTCCTTGTGTTTACGAATGGTGGCTTTGGTGCTCTGTGCGGCTTGGGAGGTTCGCAGCTGCCGAGGCACTGACTTGAATGACTGAGATTATTAAAGGCTGTCGCGTAACTCGTGGCCCAGCACAGCGCAATTCAGTGCCTCCGCTGCAAGTTGGCAGTAACTTTCCCCTTCTCTGCAGTCAGATACGTTGTGGGAGCAGCCTCAGGTGAGGAGGTATTTGGGTCTTCAGCATGCGAGGATGTGCAGGACCGCTCAGCACTCTGCTCCTCCCGAGGAGGCTTTCTCAGCCCAGCTCCAGTTCTCCATTTCTGCTGTCTTCCCCGGTGATGCTCAGAGGCAGAATGGCTCAGCAAGGACATCCCGGGGACCGGGCAGGCTGTGCTCCGCACCGCCTTGCTGCCCCATCTCCGCATCTCCACAGGCACCGACATTTGGAGCATTATTGCTGGCTGTCCCAGCTGACGGCCTGGAGCTGTGCTCTCTGTGGCATGGACTTAGAAGTAGCACTAAACCATACCCCTTTGGGCACACCTCCTTCTTTTGCCTGCAAAAATATAGCCTTCAAAAATTATGTTCTCTTCATTTGTTTTTCACCAAAAAACTAATATATTTCTAAAGGGACTCCTACTCAAAGCCTTCTCTTTGGCCCAGCTGTTATCAGGTTATCTAGGAATCAGAATGCCTTATTTCAGTCTATTTTGGTTCTCTTTTTCTTAGCAATTTTTTTTATTGGGGGGATAGAAGGGCCTGATAGTTTTCATATTTTATCCTGGGCTTGAGGCTGCTTTATTGGGTTGGCTACATTAAAATGTCAATTCCTTCAATAATAGACTGCCAGGTGGAAAGCAGCCCCTTTGCAGCACGGAGCAGGGCAAAGGCAAGGAATAATTTAAAATGCCCTCCTGTTTTTGAAAGTCATACTTGGATCTGAAATGTCGGATTATATAGCTATGTTGTCTCATCTTAGGGTGCATCAGCAGTACCGGTACCAAACGCTGAAACAGAGGTACGGGCTTTTCGTATTTGCTGTAGTAACGCCATGACCTTCACCGTTGCTCCGAAAAGCTGCTCTAGCATCAGCTTCCCATGGAACTGTGGGGTCTCTTGTTAGTGATGCCCAGGGCAATTTGATGGACAAGCACATCTCCTGGGAGCTCCCTGGGCTCGCCCTCGCATTTACGGGCGGTTGTGCTTCTGTTTTATCACCACAGTGCGCAGGGCATGGGTCGCATTCCCCGGTCTGTCCTGCGTGGCTTGGAAATTGAGTCTTTAGTACCAGCAAGTGAAAGCGGGATTCAAACACCCTCTTGGCGAAACACCTGCAGGAGGCTAGTGTGCACATGGATGTTGTGGATGCTTTTCTCTGAATATTTTTGTAGCTGATGCTGTCGCTGTGTCAGAGAGAAGAGTGCTACCGAAGCACACAGTCTGGCTGTGCCCATCCCTTTGCTGGCACCTTGCAGCTGAACAATATAAAGCTGTATTAAAGCCGGTACGGAAATGTCATCTACCGGTGTGTAAAATATGCTCAGGTGTTTCTTTGTGCCGTCTGCCTCACGTTTGCTGGACTGGGGGCTAACCTGGATCAACGTGGAATGGCATCGTATTGGCACGCTCACGTCCCAGGATAAAGCCGTTGTGTCTGGGTGTCCTGCGATGACGGGCTCCGCTGATAGACTGGGGCGTGTTATACAGTTACTTACAGCAGTTTGGCTGGTACGTGCTCAGTGGAGAGTCGGGTTAGTCACATAGTGCTTTATTTATTAATAACGTTTCAATCCTTAGATGTAACAAACACTTTCTGCTGAAGTATGTAATAACTGCCGTCCTTGTTATCCCAGCGATCAGCTGGGAGCCAAGCTACGCCTCGTGTTGAGACCGCATTTGTTGCCTCGGCTCCTTCACTGGGGTGGCAGCTTGAACAGGAGCAAAGCGCTAATCCAGAAACATGAGGTGACAGGAGATTTGTTTATCATAATCCCGCGGCTGGAGGCCACCAAGAGGTGTATTTTCCCTAACCTGTGATTTAGGTAGGGGAAAGCTCTGTAGCTGTTAGCAATCAACCATGCGCTTGTCACAGCAATGTGGGGAGCAGGTCGTCTTCTCCAGGGACGCAGTGGAGGGAGCAGTGACCTGGCTGCAGTGCAGAGCGGGGTGCTGACCCACTGCCCTGGAGTTCATCGTCTGGAGCTCTGTGCCGCTTGAAGTTTAGTTTGAATTTTAGAAGTACTTCTGGAAATGTCTTTAATTCACTGGCTGAATCGCGGTTGCAGTCCTGTTGCTCAGTCTCCCCCTTTCCCCCTGCGTTTTAGTGAATTCGTGTGGCCGCGCGGCCAGCCGCTTCCCTCTGCTGCGGTCCTTGCGACAGCCCGGGCGTACCTAATCCGGGCGTACCTAACCCGGGCGTACCTAACCCGGGCGTACCAACCCGTGTGGACCT
>VWZR01014737.1:121780-203415 GCA_013397025.1 Oceanodroma tethys
GTACCTAACCTGGGTGTACCTAACCCGGGTGTACCTAACCCGGGTGTACCTAACCCGGGTGTACCTAATCCAGGCGTACCTAACCCGGGTGTACCTAACCCGGGTGTACCTAACCCGGGTGCTTTCCAGGGCCAGCCCCGTGGCTTTGTGCTCGTCATCCTGAGCAGGCAGCAGAGTGAAGCCGCCGGCTCAAAGGCAGCAACTGAAGGTGGTTGTGTTCGAGGCAGAGCTGCGGTGGGGACAGGCTGAGCAGACTTCTCTGCAGGGCCCAGCCAAGGCTTTTGGAGGCTTACTCCTCTGGTTGCTGGGTGGGCTGTGTTCCCAAGGGGGCATAGCTCAGCGCTGGCATGGGGTCGGTGCAGCTCGACCATCCCGTCTGAACCAGGTGGTGGAAGGGAAAGTACAGTCCCAAAGAGCAAGACGTGGAGCAAGTGCCGCCTCTGAGACAACACTGGGAGTACTGCCCATGTGGATAACCTCTCCCGTCGTCAAGCTTGGACAGAAAAAAACTCGGCCAGGATTGTCATCAGGCCAAAAGATATTGGAGATCTGTCTGGGGTCAGATGAAATGCCAGGCTGCCCAGAAATACCCCGCTGGGCAGTGATTTGAGCTGCAGGGCTTGGGGATGTGGGTGTCTCCTGCGGCTGCCGGGCATCTGCTCTGCTAGCAGGAGTTTCTGGATGTAGCATTGTGAAGAAGAGAAGTAAAAAAATATCAGCTGACAGCTGCGGTGTTGCTGAGAAAACAGGTTAGGAAAGGCTGCAGTACCTCTCCTGGAGTGACAAGTGGCACTTGTCACCGCTGCAGTCGGGGCCATCCCAGCGTGCTCCCGGCGGGCTGCTGGCTGTTGAACCCAGGCAGTACCATAGGAGCCCGAGGAAGGCAACCCGAAGATATGAAGCTTTTGCGGTAGCGGATGGAAATAATTTTACCTACCAATTCCATTAGAGAATACGATAAGAATAATGCAGAATAGATATGATATGATTCATGTGTTATGCTGATATGAAACGTGTGGAAATAATGATTATGTGAGTACAGAGGGAAAATAAAAACAAGTGTGAAAGAAGAAAAATGCTTACACGAGATCAGTAGTGGAGATTCTTCCAAAAACATAGCTAGGGGAGCTGCCTGCCGGGGCAGAAACGTGCTTCAGTTCCCCAGGGGCTCCGGGAGGAGGCTGCACATCTGCAGATGGAAGCTCTGCATGAACATCGGTTCAAAGAGAGGAATGCAGTCTGGATCCTGACTCTCTTTTTCTGTTAAAAATAATTTAAAAAAAAAGCCATAATCTATTGGATATGATCATCTTACCTTAGCGTAAAAAAGATAGGGGTTTCTCCTGTCCTTTTATGTGTGGAAAACCCAGATTGATCTGCTGTTTTCTGACCAGGTAGCTTCCACTTAGTCTGTGTAAAGCTAAGGTGACCTAAGATATCTGTGCTAAGCTGTTACTGTGTTCTTGATTTTTAGTTCTATTTTTAATCTTTCAGATGCACTGTTTTCTCTCCTTCATATTCTAAACCCTGTCCTGGCAGAGCTGGGATGAAGTGCTGGGTCTCCACTGGGTAGCAGCTTAGCAGCGTTGCAGGTTAGTAGCAGGAGAGCTTCTTATGCCTTTTCAGTCTTTTTACCTTGATGGCTCTTCCCTTTAATTGTCATTCGAAACACAAGCAAACCTGCAATACAGCTTTTCTCCAGATTCAAAGGTAGTGACAGAAGTAGCCCAGTGGAGGTGGAGCAGAGGAGCTCTTGCGCCTGGAGAGGAACCACACAAACTGCCCTAGTTTTGTCTCCAAAACTCTTTTTCTTTTCTCTGCTCCATACAGCAGTCTGGTTTGGTGGGTGTGGATTTGTGCAATCATCAGCTTTGTGATTTCAGGGATTTTCTAAGCAAACAGCTGCATGAACTATCAATGTTGCTCTAACAGAACATCAGTGTTTATCTATGCCTCTTAGGAACACAGATTAGATTACTGAGTTTAAAGAAAATACTGTAATCTCCTAGAATACCACTAGAAAGTGTGGTTTGTGTTATGGGGGTCGATGCTGGCTCAGGACGCGTTGCTGTTTCGTGCCTTTTGTAGGTTGGATCAGCCAGTACTTGTCTTTAGCTCAGCGTTGTGCCGAGCTCTCCTACCTGCGCAGATGAACATACAGCACATCACGTAACAGACTATAATCTGTAAAAGAAAACAACAAACAGAGAAAAACAAAAGAAAAAGAAAATCAGGGCTATATTGCAGTCTTCACTGATAAGCTAAGGATGTGTACCGCTGGAAATCTAGGTCCTCATAGAGTAGCAGCCAGGTGGAATAAAGCTTCAGTGAGCTATTCGGTACAGAAATCCCTCTTTCACCCTTATTTCTTCTGGGGAAGGAGTGTCTTTATTTGTTGAGCCAGCAGGGAAGAAGAACTAGTTAAAATTGGGGCCAGGAGGACAGCCGCATCTACCGTCGTTCCCTGGGAGCCTGGAATGAGCCCTGACACTGCTGGGTCTCTGTCATTTGGGCTTGGAGAGAGGTCTTGACACCTGAGCTGGAGAGAGAGACCCAAAGGCAACCAGCCCCTGCACTGAGACTTTCTACATCCTGACCACAGGAACGTCTTTAATATCATCCAAGAGCCTGTCAGAGAGTTTTTTCCTCTAAAACAAAGGTAGTAAGGATTCAGCTAAAATGAAAGCTTGACCTAGTAGTTTACATTTCATATGTCTGCGCTGTGTTTATCTATGGTTTTGGTATCTCTGATAGAAAATCAAAATCTTTTTTTTTTAAAATGGCTCTTTTTTGCCATGGGATTAAGCAGTCCACAGTCGTCTTAAAAATCCCATGCAACTCTGTAATTCTGTAACATTGCAGGGTGATGTTAATAATGCTTTTGGCTTTCTGGGCCTATTTATTCCACCGATGTTTAGCAAATCAGCAGAATGACTTATTTTCATATCGCATAGGATCTTGTGAGGTGTTTCCATGTGACATCAGGGGTGGTAGAGGAGGTGGTTATCCCATAGCAAGGGTAGCACCGTCATTGTGTGTGTGTGTGTGTGTGTGTGTGTGTGTGTTCAGTTTTCTTCCTATCTTTCCAGGTCAAAATGTCAGGCAAAGACAAAGTCATTTGTAATTGTCTACTAGAAAGGCATACGACTTTTCTAATTCTAGTCACTATTCCTAACTAGAGGAACAATGAGTTAAATTTCTACCTGCGTTTTTTGGTGTGACTTGCCTCTTGGTTTTAGCAGTGGTATTCATAATAATTCTTTGTATTTCATAAAGCAGGAGAGAGGAATGTCTTTGAAAACAGGTGCTGTATCACTCATTATTGTAAATCTAATGTAGCTGAGAGTCTGGCTCACCTACCTGGCTCTTGAGGTTTGTTGAGGAGGAATATGCACTGGAGAACTTCCCGCAGCTGGCTGGAAATCACAGAGGAATTTGCTGAGTTGTCATCAATATTGGCCCCATAGTTCAAAGCAAAACGGCTCCAACAGTGTCTTTCCGGAGGTTCAGGAGAAGTGCTCTCTGCCAGATATTTTCTAGCTTTTATCAATGATCTCATACAGTATCTGTGGCTGAGTTGCAGTTTTATTTGTGCTGGGCAGCTGTACCAAATGTCACTTTCCGATGCCAGCTCTTTCTTTTTGAGAAAAATTATAGACTCCATTTCTGTAGGGGGAGACCGATTTCACCCATTGGCTCTGTTTCTAAGGGTGTGGAAAATCTGTGGTTTTGTTACATAAATATATTTATACACGTGTAACTTCACAAATGTCAATTATTTCACTCTGAGGGAACTGCCTGGTTCAGCAAGTGAAAGGCATGTTGTCCCTTATGGTAGATATTTGGTGGGGTTAAACCTCACCAGGCAATCGGTGAGCACCGAAGTCACCGGATCTTTTGAAGTCTCTGTACGCAAAGCACAAGATTTTTGGCGGACGTGCTCCCAGCATCTGCCAGTGGGTTCGGGGACCGGTGACGTGCCCATTGCAGTAAAAGGCGCTGCTCTTTGTGCCAAGATTTAAAAAAAAAATCTCTCCTTAAGTGAATATTGTTTAATTTCGGGATGTCTGTGAGAACTCCTGCAGCTTGTTGTGGGAGCACGTGTATTCTGGGCAGCTTCCTGCTTTTTCTCTTTTTCCCCTTTTTTTTAAACCAGCAATACCTTTAACTTGCTGAATTAATTATATCAACAAGTCAGTCGGGCTGTGCTAGGTGGTATTGGGTGGTGTCACACGAGAGAAACCAGGAACAGCCGTCTGGCATGCCTAGCATCTCTTAACTGGGAACCCCATCCTTTCCCGAAGCCAGCAGTTACCCCGTGTCTTTGGGCTCCGCGCTGTTTCTGTCAGCCGCGACACATCTCTAATCCAATCTGAGATTTTCTGCAAGAGCTGACATGTTGCCATTGGATTTGAAATGACTGTTCCAGGTTTTTCCTGTTCTTTCTGACGGTTTATTACAAGCAGGAGGTAATTACTAACAACAGTTTTTGTTGTACATCATCCCAATGAGGTACAAAGAAACAAAATACTGAAAGGCTGGGAGAAGGAATGACACTAAAATTTACTGTGAGTAATGTTAATACAGCAGATTAGCTTCATACTGGGAAATATTTCAATCTTCTGAATTGTGGTCACGTTTTAGCCAGCTGTGAGGCTGCCTGCGCAGCAATTGTGGTAGGTGAGGCAAACAGCGTAATGATTTAAAATAAGCCTGGATTACATGTGATGTTTGGGTTTTTGGGTTTTTTTTGCATAGGGATGATGGCTTTGTGCTGGGCACAGAGGGACAAGTACGACACGCTGACCAGTGTTACCTTCCACTTTTTAATATTCATGTACATTCCAGATAAATTGTAAATGGCGAAGAGAAGAGCTGTTAAGCGACATCTCCAGTATCCTTTGTACTCCCTTACTAGGGGCACGCTGTATGGCTTTAGATGAATTGCTAAAATGTTTTGCCTTTGTATCTGTACAATAAAAAGGATTTTTAATTTTTTTTTTCTGATTCTTAAGTGCTAAGAAAAGTATGAGCTAAAGGCTGAAAGAAAAATAATAGTGATATGCATAATAAAATTTCTAAGATCAAGTCGCAAGCAAATGAAGCCCAGTGCAATGGTATTTGAACCGAGTAGATCAGTGTCTTTTCCATGAAGTAAGCACTCACTCAGTGTGTGAAGGCAGTTTCTGAGATCAGAAAAGTGTTTCCACCTTAGAAAAAATGTTGAGCAGTTGACAATATTTAAATAAACTAAAATACTTTCCTATTCCCAGTTGAAAGGTCAGTATCTTAAATATCTTTACTATCAGCAAGTTAATATGATAAAGTAATGGTGAAGATCGATTAGTTTGTTTCCCTCTTTTGACCATTTCAAATTTACTTTGTGGTTTTAATTACCTCGAGCTTTGAACAAAAGATCTATTCTGAACTGAGAAGAATCTATCTGAAGTGGGGATTTTCTCAAAACGGAAGAACAAAAATAAGGAATAATAAGCTTTTTGGACCTTACCATTTTCGGAGAAGTGTAGTTATGGAGGTGAAGGACTTAACCAACTTGGTCGATGTGCAACGGAGGGTCATGTAACCTCCCACTGTCCGTGCAAGGACTTCTCTAACTAGCAATGGGGCTCTGCAGGGTTGCATTTGGAGGGGCTCCTGCCTCGGCTTCTTGCCATACCCTTTGTCTCTGGGTGTGTTGTTTCCTTTGGTTTCAGGTGGGCAACTGCTTCGCTAGGTCAGGGCTGTGAAGTCTTGGGGTTGGTCTCTGCAGAATGGTACAAGGGAATTGAGGGGGTAAAAAAAGCGGTATTTTATTGTTTTCTCTGAATATGACCATCTTCACTGCATGTAAGCTGATCCCACCAGTGCCCCTAACGCCTTAGCCTGGAATCCATTTGCAGTTTAGGAGGTTACTCTAAGTCATACAAGCATAACAGGGGGGTTCACTGATAAAATATGAAGGACATGCATGTTATTATAATACAAAAATGTGCAATTATGTCTTGATCACAGCTCAGGGATTATATGTTTTTAATGAAGTGAACATTGTCAGTGTGGGAAGCAATAAAAATGAAAAAAGTTACAGAACTGAAAATTAATATATATGATAATACACATAAATCTATTAGAAAAAGTAAAGCAGAATTAATTATATTTCACTACCCAGAGGGTGAATAAAAATGGTAAAGAATTAAGAAATAAAAAATTCATACTGTAATTAGAATTTTGCATACTAAAATTAGAGAAGGTGTTTTCTGATAACATCCAGAATCTTTTCTAACAGAAAACCATGATGGGAGCAGGGCATGTTAATTATCCACCAGAGCCTTAAGGTATGAAACCTATACACAAGCTTGCAAAGAGGATTAAATATCCAGTTAGGTTTATGTGTAAAACTTTTTAATTTTTCAACTTTTCATATCCAAATTACAAAAAAAAAAAACAACACAGAGAAGCACAGCGGTGCATTATTAATTTAGGCATTTAATGAATAACAAAATAGTAGTTCTATACAAGCTGTAGGTAAGCCAAGAAATACTTTCACCGCAGCCTTACATATCCGCAACATCAGATAACAAACAGATGTTCGACAAGGGAAAATTTGCTCGATTCCAAAAGAGCCAACCCTCGGTGTGGTGTTTGCAAGGTGCTGCCTTCCCAGCTCTCACGCAGGGTCAGGACATGGGGAAAAACACGCAGGTGACAGTGTCCTGGGCTCTTTGGTTGGAATAACAACAGATGATGGCGACTCTGTCTGTTGGGATATATCGTGGTATACAAAGGGCATATAGAGGGGACTTCCCGGCTGCTCCTTTATACCACACAAGGTTGGGCAAAGCTGCTGTGGTTCTGCCTTTTGCAGCTCACTGCAGCCTCCTCCATTTTCTATTTTACACTATTTGGTCATCTGTTTCCCCACCTATCTCATCTTTGTTTCTGTTTCCAGACCCACCTCTCTTTCCTGTCAGAGCTCTCCAGATATTGGACTTTGGGCTGGACCTTCATCACTATCAGTTTTGCCCAGGCTTTACCAATGCCTGAGAGGAGTTTATTGCTAAGTGTCTTCTGCCTTGTAGGGAGGTCATCTGATGACTTCCACCATGAGACTGGTGGCCTGAGAAGGCTCTGAACCTGAAGGAGCCAGGCAGGGACTGTAATTGCCCTTCTCTGAGCCCCTCTCTCACGTGTTCATATCCAAAGATGAACATGTACCCTGCAGATACGACAGCTGATGTTGGTGGCAATGGAGCAACCTCGCCAATAGTCTGGGCTGGCCTCCAGCAGAGGCTGAGCGCTCTGGCCCTGCAGTTTCTGGCTGTGTTCCCACCAAGGCTGTGCAACTTGTGTCCATGGCTGGCTCTTGGCTTGCTCTTTGGGGTTGGGTGCTGTTTTAGTACTGAGTCGTGTATGAATGAACAGCAACAAACTGTTAATTATTGTGTTTCAGAAATGTGGGCCACCCTGAAACTCTTCAGGGCCATGTTGGGGGGCATTCCTGTAAAGTCTCATCCTTGTGGAGGTCAGTAGGGGAAGCAGGGTTAGGGGAAGAAGAGGAGGGCTACGCTGGCTGTTGCGGGTTGGAAAAAGAGAAGGCAAAACCAGCTGGTTTGAAGTATTTTGACTTTTGATATACTGTAGCTCTAATTACTGTGTATTTGTATGCCTGAGCAAGATATTGGTGACATGCAGAGTTAAAGGCAACAAACATCTATATTATTGGTGTGTCTTCCAGCTCTTGGCTGAGAGGACATAACGGTAAATGACAGGAGATGTGATGCAGTGAAGTGTGAAAATCCCTGCCCTAGATTAAATTGGTGCTGTATAGACAATTTGCATGCAATATCAAACTTGAGTGCCACCATGAACATATCCTGGTGATGGGGTTTGGGTGTGGTTGACTCTCCCCAGAGGCAGAGGGATAGATTGGGTTCTCTCTCAATCTTTTCAAGTACTAGCATCTGTGATTTGATGGCATCTGAAAACTACACAAATTAAGTCTTGGGCTAACCTGGGCTGATTCAGCTGGTGGTAATTGTTTGCAATTGATGTCATGTAAGCTGAGCACACGTTGCTGTTATGAGCTGTAGCCATAGGAACCTAAAATGTAACGTATCCTGTGTATGGGGATGAGTTTGTTTTAGTGTTTGCATAAATCTGCATAAATATGTTTAATTGTTGTCTTTGGAGCTAATTGGCATCCAGAATGAAGATGGTGTTTGCTATATAGTAAGCTTGATATATGATTAAGAAATCATACAGTAATGACAGTACTATTAGCACGGATATTAATAACTAATGTTATAATCAAAGCTGCTTATTTTTCAGAGGGACAAAAGTCTTCAATATTATTATTAATGATAATAGGTGGTGGATATGGTATGAAGGACATGATTAATGTTGGAATTGTTGTCAGAATGTTTTGTTTTGACAGGCAGCGCCCATCCTTACATCAATAATTGGTCTTTTGGAAAGGGGAGAGGGAGGCTGGGTGACGGTGGCAGAGCTGGGCAGGCGGCGGTGCAGCCCGGGGACGGGGAGATGTTTCCTCGGCCCGAGCTGTCACTGCCTTGGTTTGGGGCGCGCGGTGGGACGCGTGATCCTGTGCCACTCTTGCCTGCGAGCGCACGCCCTGCTGCAAATCAGACGGCGTTGAACGGTGCGAGGAGAGCGTCGTCCGTGCGTTCGTACGGTGTTGCCTGCGGAGCGCGGGAGCGGCTCTGTCTTCTCCTGCCTGCGATCCGCGGCACTTTTTCTCCCATCTGCTGAAATGCACCCAGGGACTTCCAGCCTTTGCTGAAGGTTTCAACCCACTCCAAATTCATGATGTAAATAAAATGCTTTCAAGTAGGCATTTTCAATGGAAACATTAATTGTTCAATTATAGTAACTATAATTGCATGCTTCCGAAGTACTCAGACAGAGGAGACTACTATGTTTGCTGAAGGCAGCATCTAACTATGAGAAAAAGAGTCTGAACCAAAAAGCATCTTCAATTTAGGCCCATCTCTATTGAAAAGACTCTTTAGGACTCTCATGTAGCTCCCAGAAAAGCTTACCAAAACAAATTATTTTTGCATTCATAATCTTTCCAGTATGAGTAATCTGTTAATAGAAGAAGAAGAGCACCAGAGGTTCAGTCTAATCTGGCTTTTCTCCTCCCACCCCCCTTAACTGTGCCACCTCTGTCCAGTGCCTGGATCCAGCAGGACACCAGTGGGTCGATGCAATTTTCTCCTTGTGCCCTTGGAGCACGGCTGCGCTCCAGTTCTTCCGTTGAGTTCCTCCAAAATTTTACTGCATATGCTACTGTGCTGGATGCTGGGCACTGCGGTGCAGCAGTGAGCGTGGGAAGAAAAGGGGAAGGCGAGTGTCCAGGTAAATTTATTTTGGTTTCTGGAGTGTAAGACCAACTTCATCCCTGCCTTTATTTCCATTTGAGTTGGTTACTGCAGGAAGAGGCGTCCCAGCCAAGCACGTTTCCCCACCATATTGTTCTGAAAGGAAACAAATTATCTGAAATTAATTCTAATCTGATAAGCATCTGTGTAACTCGTACAGCACACCTGGGAAAATGGTGTAGAGATCCTGCAACAGCAAATACTTCCAAAAAAAGTTGTGAAGGACATCTAGAAGTTTTCAGAGCAGTAAAGGTATTCACTCCTTTTTTTTTTCCCCTACTTTCCACGTGGATGGTATCACATTTTGCTCAGCAACAGTTTTTAAATGAAGCCAGAATGCATCTGGAGAACATTGAAAAAGCAAAAAAAAAGAAAAGGCATATTCTTGCAGCAACTGTTGTGTTGCCTTGCTAGGAATCATCTAAAGAGGATAACACTTAACTGATTATGATTGAAACTTTGCACCTCAGAACTGGCCTTTAAAGCCACCACTGCACCGGAGCAGCTTTGCAGTAGCTGCTTCCTATTAATGTGTTCGCCAAGAGCTCTGCTCCTGCCTTCCTCCTTGCTGTCCTGTGGCTCTGCGTCTGTGTGTGTGGTGGGGGTGGTTGAAGCTCCTTTTTGTAGCGCTGAGCAGTGGTTTACACCGCAAGAACACGGAGCTACCTGAAAATTTCTCCCTTTAAGCACTGCCCTCCAGGAAATGCTGCACCATGAGCAGGCTTTGAAGGAGCGTGATGGTCCTGATGGGCTTTGCACCACAAACGGGGAGTGATTCCAAACAGACACGGGCTGTTTCTACTCTGAGCTTTTCATTTGTTTTGCCTCTCCAGTTTTGACTGTGTTTTAGATCGTTGAAGCATGTAAACAAGGCAGCTTCGGCGAAACGGTAGCTTGTCCTTGGCCTCTCAATCCTGATCCTCAGGGGAGTCCTACAGTACCGCTTCCAGGCGAGGACTGGAAAACAGCTCTTAACTCTGCTGGAGACGAAAAATTGAGATCAGTGCCAGTATTGTTGTCTGATACAGACATATAGACCATATATTAGAGTCCTCCATTGACCTTCCCTACTGCTAACCCCTTGCAGGGATGCTACTGTTCAGGAAAATTCACCCGTTGCTAAGAGATCTCTTTGAAATTGTTTAATTACATTACCATAATTAACTGGTCTTGAAAGTTGCCCCCTCTGTTTCTTACCTGAAGAAGGACTCAAGTGCTGTACCAGTTGCCTAGTGGAAAGCTGTTTTCTGTCTGTACACGGCAGCCCTCTCTCCTCCGGGCTCCGCTGCCATCGGGATGTTGGGGAACTGGGATGCGGCAGTGCTGGGCAGGGAGCGAAGCCACGGCAGGTCACTGCCCTGCCGAAGGTCAAGATGACTTCCTTCGGCACCACTCCTGGTTTCTGGTTAAAATAGAATCTCTATTACACTTATGTCACCTAAAACAAAAGTCATCTTTGTATTGAACATTAAAAGTTTTAAAATCCTCAAGAGGACCGCATTCGATGTGTCCCTTCAGGGTTCCATCCTCTTAAAATCAGTGGTTTATCATCCCATCACCTCTCACTCCCTGTATCTACAAGCACACATCTGGTTTATGAAATGCTTGTTTGAGAGTCGGCTCAGCAGAAGACACAGACTGATTGTGGGGAAACAGAGATGACACAATCATTATATACTTTTGTATTTTCCCTGTTCAATCAGGATATTCTTGATTATTTCTGCTGTCTCTCACTCCCTCCCTGTTATCAGTAAAGTAACAGGAAGAAAAGGTCCCAGTAAAGCCTGGGCACCTTTTCACCGTACGGAAGTTTTGAGCAGCCTCGACTGAGCTCAGATCTATTACCTGTGAAATCTCCATTGTTCCCAAAGTTACTGTTCCTTACTGGCTGTACCCTTGTCATAAGCCATCGTCTTCATCTCTCTGTAACCGTGTTCTGCCTCATGTCAAAGGAATCTTTCTCTTAAAGTGTATTTTTTCCTTCTTAGCTTTAGCTGGGATGAGGAAGTGGGAGCCCGTGGTGGGGAGCGGGAAGGGCTTGCACGTTTTCCCCTTTCACATTTCAAAGGGGATCTCTTCCTCTCCTGCTGCAGTTCTTTGCAGGCCTCGGTCTCCACAATGACGGACCCTGCCGTGCCTTCCCGGAGGCTGGCTGCACATGAAGACTTTGAAGCACACAGTGAAAGAAGGAGAGTATGTCTAAGAAAGCAGTTTCCTATTTTTTCTGTAGTCCATAGCCAGGATTTACCATGGATGATCAATGAACAGACTCAACATGCAAATCAGGGACCTTCTTTGTGGCCTCTGTCTGGTTGCTTTCTCCAGGAGTTGTTGACTTTTTTATTTGCTAAACACCCAACGGTGTATCCGGTGTGGTAGGAGACACAACCAAAGGCAAAAGCCCAGATGTTGCTCCAGGAATGCAGCCATCCCTCCAGTGGTTTCCCATTAATAAAAGAAGTGCTGCTTCAGGTTGCTGCCAGCCTTCCAGAGAAATAAATGCTTGTGTGATACGACGCGAATGTGCGATGCATAGTCCTCTAATTGTTGTCTGAATGCAAATTTGAACAAAGGGCGATACAAAGACAGCAACTGTATGAAGCAGGCAAGAGCTGAACCAGTACGATAAGGAGCAAAGGAAGAATTGAGAGATTATAGCAATTCTTGTAATAGTCTAAATAAAAGTCTGTAATATCTGCATGTAATTCTGGTATCAACAGATACTGGCTGGCTGGAAGTGGAATTAATGTGAGAGAGGCAGAGATCCCCGCAGCTTAGCTTTCCTGCGGCAGCAAGTGTTTGGAGCTGAAAGAGATGAGGCTCAGGCAGGGCTGGTGTCCCCGTGTCCTGGGGTGGGTGGAGGGAGAAGGCAGCTCATGTATTTTTGTTGTAAAGGGCATGCGATGACGTGGGTCAGCGGTTGTCTGAAGTGAGCCAAAGCAAGTTTCCTCTTCCCCATTTATCCATCGTTGGCATACGCTGGTACCTGACTGAGCTGGTGGGACTGCCCTGGCCTGGCAGGCGCTCTGCCCTCAACCCAGCTTTGCATTCAGTTCTCCCAGGCGGGAGAAGGCAGCGAGCCCCAGCTGTGGTCTCCTCCACCTGAGCTGGGCTCCCCGAGAGGTCGTGCGTGTTGTCCCCAGGTGCTGCAGGGGCTGGCGTGGTGCCTCCTGTCTCTTCTGTGCTGCGTTAACAGGACAAGGCACCATTAACCTGATGGGATGGAAGAACGAACTGTTATGGCTCTCAAGTCCTCACACTGCTCATGAACTGCACGGAGGAAGACAGAGAGCAAGCAAGGCAAATTTTTCAGAAAATAGGAAGAAAAAAGGAGATGCCGAAGGTGGGTCTGTGGCATAGGTCAGAGGGACAAGCTTGAAGTTGAGTCCCTAGAGGAAAGGGGTATCTGGAGATGAAGACCATCAGTAGGTGACAACAATGAATGGTTGTGAACTGTCATTTCCCAAGCAACTTCTTGAGTCACAGGGCTAGAGGATTTCTGGAGCTAGGCAAGCTCTTAATCTCTTGTGGTAGTACACCTCTATTTATAAATAAACATTACCCGAGAAAGGCTAGAATCCCAGTGTCCTCTCTCTGAAGTTCAGTGTCCTAATTTCCATTTCAGAGGGTGTTTTTCCTCCTCTAAGTTACATCTCAGCCTTCCTACTGAGCAGAGCAGTTCCACCAGAGGATGGTGGGAGTCTTGCTCAGACCCATAGCTTCTGTTAAGCCCCATTTCTTTCCAAATGAAGACGCTGTTTGCACCTTAGCTACCTTTTGTACCTGGAGTGTCCATGTGCCAGGGTCAAGGCTGGCTGTCTCCCTGGTCATATCTGATACTCACAACTGAACTGTCTCTCCTCCAACAAGCCAGTGAGAAACCTTTGCCTGCAATCTTCAGGAGGGATCTCCTGTCTCCTGAACCATCTGTTCCTCTGTGGATGCTGCTCTGAAGAAAGATAGGCTGCAGAGAGGAGAGTATGGGAGAAGATAAAAGAGAAAAATTAAACCATTTATGAAACTTTCATCAAAGCACTGTTTATAATGCTGAAGGGAATGCTGTCTTACCTTGACACAAACTTCATTCATAAACTAGACTTCATTATTTTTCAGTGTTATTTCTGAGAGACTTTGTCAGCAGCTTGGCAACTTATATAGACAAGCTCATGATTTGCTTTCTTCTGTGACTAATCAAAATACTAAATATGGGCATTTATGTGCCTCTTATCATCCTGAAGTTTTGTGCATGTAATTTAAGTTTGAGTAGAAAAAAAGTAATAAATAGTAATATTAGTCCTGTGATTCCTTCTCTATTCAGAACATGAAGCTTCTCAGACGTTATAGACTCTAAAATAGTGCTGAAAAGTGAAGAAAAAGCCTGAGATCAAATAACTTCAGTAGAAGTTCTTTGAATGATTCTGAAAGCTAAGGATGACTGTTAACATCATTAAATTGAGTCTGGATTTGATTAATGTCTTAGGAAGAGGGATCCAGTTTCCATCCTTTCACACAATTTGAAAAGAGTGTGATTACCTTTTGATTTTTAAGAATAAGTAATTTTGTTTACTCGCAGGGAGTAAAATTGCATAACCTTATTCACATGTGAGTACATTTCTGCTTGCCCTTCAGCAATGTCAGTGGGCTGCGTGAACTCTGCTCCTCGCGGCGGAGCTATTGCAGCAATTGCCTTTACCTTTTTTATGCTACAGTACCAAGTAAAAGGTATTGCATGGCTTAAAAGGAGAATGTGGCGGAATGCGTGGTCCAAATAGAAAGTACAAACAAAAGGTGAAAGGAAGAAACAAGCCCTACCTGGTGGCCAGAGCGTGGGGACTCCCTCTTGGGCGTTGCCCCGTGCAGACGCCAGGGTGAACCTCCCCATGGGCCACGGTCATTGACAGCTGTGATACACCAGTGTACGTGTCTTATCAGCCGTAGCTGGTTGGTAATCATACAACATGCCTGATCCTCTATTCACAGAGCGCTTGAGGTCATGAGTCACTGATTGAACAAAGACTCAAGGCACAAATACTGTGCAGGACTATTCGTAAGATCAGGAAAAGCAGACCTTCTAACTCAAGTCAGCCTAGATGTTGATGCACAACACAGCCCTGAGCAAGGAGGGCATAACCTGTATCAGATGGGTTTTGCTTTGGAGGGATTGTGCTTCAGAGACACCCTCAGGGGCACAGTTTCTATCTTGATTTTTCCTGGAGGCACAGCCCATCCTGCCACGGTCAGCAGGAGACTGACAACTGGTCCTTGCCAAACTTCCTGCCAGGTTCTTCACAGGCAGGTTTTATTTTGGGAAGTGGGTACAAAAGGAGTTAGATGCCCAAATACCTTGTCTGAACTTGGCATCCAGATAGAGTAGGTAGAGGGATAAGGATGATTGACTCCCTCTTACGATCTTGTGTAGATATAAGATCAGAGTCCACTCAGTATATATGCTGATAGACATACACATATGCAATGTATACCAACAGAAGTGCACACTTCTATTAGTTAGTAGAGTACATGGCTATTTTCTAACTTCAGTCCCTCATTATCCTCTAGAACAGAATCGTTGAGGTTGGACAGGACCTCTTGAGATAGAATCACAGAATCGTAGAATCTTTAAGGTTGGAAAAGACCCCTAAGATCATCAAGTCCAACCGTCGAGCCAACACCACCATGCNCTGCCTGGATTTGCTGACTTTAATTCCTGTTGGCATATTGAGCCTGTATCTGGCAGTGGTTCCCAAACTATGTCCTGTGGAACATTTATTCTTCCCCAAACTTTTTGTTTTCTTTCTGGAAAGAAAGCAGGTAGCAGTTGTCAGGCCAGACTTGTTTTGGTTTCCAAAAGCTGAAGCAAGAAGAACTTTCTCATTCTGTTTGATTAAAAGTAATAAATATGTATGTGTTCTATCCTAAATATTTTATGGGAAAGAAGTTATGTTCTCTTAATACTCTCATTAATAGCTAATACTGGCACAGCAATTCTATAGCCCACCTGCCATTTCCCTCTTCAAATGGGGTTTGCATTGCTGGAAGTGCTAAAAACAGCCTTTGTGGAAACCCTGCACACCGTCCTGTGGGACACGACCAGCGGTGCAGCAGAGTGCACTGCTGGATGCAGACTGCTTCTGCAGGAACATCCCTGAGCTAAACTGGAAAGTGAATGTGAGAATGGATCTTTTATATTCCAAGTTAGGTCCCTGCTTTCATCCTTCCTGTCTCAACCCAGCAAAGGCTGTCCTTTTTCCCAAGTCATGAGTGACTTTGCAGTGTTTCTAGTGAATAGCAGGGTATGAAACCTCCAGCTGCTGTGTCCATTCTGCTGTGCAGGACCTTGGATCACCTGAGCTTGTGCCCCCGAAAAGAGATTGTTGTTATATGCCAGAATATCAGCAAGGTCAAGCATCCCAAGTAAGGTCTGTGTGTTACCATTGAGTAAAGAAAAAGTAAAATCATGGATTTAGAAGGGATGTTGAAAATGGAAGATGCTGAGGAAAGACCCCAAGAAGAGGGTTGATCCCTCTTCTGCCAATGGGGAGCAACAGGCCACCTTGGAGGACGCTGTGATCGCTGGTGGGTCAGTGCTGCTGGCAGGTGTCTGCACTTTCCGTGGGTTATAGTGGGATGCCGAGAACACCATGTTTCTCACTCAGCCTCCTCGGCTAGCTTCCTGAAGCTGCTGGGAAGAATCCAGGCCTGGGGGTGCCCATCTTAATGCACTGCCCACTTGTCTTAACCTAGACTATGGCTCTGTTCTGGTTTGTGTGCCTGGAGAAGGTCTTGGGAATCTGAAGGGTTCAGTACCCATTTTCTCTGCGTAGCTGAGGTCTCTTCCCCTTATACCTTATGGCCTGGCTTGTTCCGTGTGGATTGGTGGTGCACCTGGGTTGGCTCACAGGAGGACAACGAGCATGAGACAACCATCTCCTCTGGCTGGTGCTCTAGCAGGCTGTACGGATACCCAGGCTCTGTGGTATCTTCTCACTACAAAATGATAGTGCAATGGCTTTTGTGAAAACTTTGTATTTCGACTGTAGAAAATGCGGACTTCTCAAATTTCCCTTTTGGATAGAGTTGGGTCTGGTTTTTACTTTCCAGCAGCTGCTCAAAAGTATCTTCAGTAGCTATACAGATGGTATTTACAGCTACAGATGCTTCGCATCAAGAGTACTCAGTCCTCCCCGGGGTTGGGCCCAGAGAGACTGAATGCAAAACCAAGATGTCATTCTAAGACTACATTTCACAATGCATTGACAATCTGGGGAGACTTGAAAGGCAGTAACATGGTTTCACTGTTTTTGAAAAGCTGCAGACATTTCTACTAGACAGATGCTCACAGTTCTGCAAGGCTGGACACTTTCATTCTTTGTACTTTCAGACTTATTCTACATGAAGCCTAGTTCCAGCACAAGAAAGAACAAGAAATTGCTCCTTAAAGAAGAAAGGGTAAAGCAAGATAAAGAACTTCAAAGCAGATACCATTACGATATATCTAGAAAGAAACAAGAAACTACGAGGCGGAATCTGCTATTAAAATCTGCTAAGATTTTCCAGGGAGAACACATTTATCTTATCGACAATGGGGCTGAGCAATTTCCTAGTTAATGTGAGTGAAATATCCAACAAAAGACAGGGCCTTTAATAGGCAGACTTGTTGCTTGATAGTTTCAGATCTCTACATGGGTTCAGAAGAAAAATATGGTTTATTGTAAAATGCATAAAACTGAAAGTTTTATGTTACCTTAGGAAACTTTTTAAAATACTTTGCTTCTTCAAAGGGGATCTGGAAGTTCAATAGAAGTTTGGAGATGACACAAGCTCTCATTAGGAATTGGCTTCAAAGTCTTTTTTTCATCAATGGTTTTTAAGGCTCTTTGACTAATACAGAACCTGTAATAAATTAATCTCCATACATTGTAGTTAGAGTGGAATGAGAAAATTAATCTAATAACTAATCAAAAGCCCTTTGGATGTAGGGAAGGACACTGCAAGTACAGTTGTACAGCTTTTTTTCTCTCTCTTATCAATCCGTAGTTTTGAATTGCTCAAAGAGTCATGAAACTGGTACTTGCTTGAGCAGAAGGTCCCACCAGTGCAAAACTGTGGACTGATCTCTCCAAGTGCATCACCAGCCCCATCTAAGTGTTATAGGGATCAACTAATTCCGGGTTTTTCTTCTTGTTAGCATCAATGTGTGTACATAAATAAAGGCTTCTTGGGCAGGGCGATGTTCAACAGCTTTGGCAAGCACAACCAACAGATCATGACACCGCCCCAAGGAAGGAGGTATCTTTTAATTTAGTAGTGTATGCTAAAGGCAAGTTGTACTGTCAACTTCGTCTCTTTGCTGAGTCATTCCAGTGATGATCCGTCTCCCGTGAGAGCACTGGAGCCGGGTTGCAGCATGCTGGCTGGAAGAGCGGTTTGGCTGCAGTGTGTGTTAATTGGGGAGCACTGGGGTAATTGGGGATTCTCAGTAGGATCCTGCAAAGACCAGCCACGAAATATCACCCAGTTTTAACAATGTGTGATTCCCTGACGTGTAACGGCAAAGGCTTCCTCCAGCTTGGGTTTAGTACCAAGGGAAGAACAGGCCACCTAAATTTATAGGCAGTTCTCTAAGCTCTATCCAGTTTTTCCCATATCTTTGCTGGGGGACACCCTCCAAGAGCAGCCAGAGCTCCTGCTTCCAGCGGCCAGGAACAGCACGTGGTTGCATGAAGAGCAGTCTGACCCCATCACCGGCAGTGAAGCTGTCGGGAGCCTCATCTCCATCTCACCACCCACCGTGTCACATGCGAAGCGTGGTGGGATGATGCACCTTTTTGTTGGGTGCTTCTACAGGCATCGCTTGGGGGAGATGATGCACAGGAGGCCACTCTCAGTGGGAACTAGTAACTTTGGCACTTTACAGGGTCCGAACATGCTCGGAACCAGAGAGCTAGAAAAAGTCAGAAAATTATTTCAGCAATACCACACAGGAGTCCGGCCAGCCTGTCTGGTTGTGAAACTTTGGGGAACTGCAATGCAGCTTTGCCCCTGAGACATGGGGGTGGGGGGAAGAAACCTTTCCCATCCTGGGGGAAAAAATAAAAGAAAATAAAAGCCTAGTGACAGTTTTGGAAACAAACATACCAACCTTTCTACAACCTCTAAGAGCTTTGGGTCAAAATGGTCGCAGCATGAGTCTTTGCAGTTAATTGGCAGATGGAGTTGTTTGAGGAAATTGCAGAGGTAAAGGCAGATGGAAATGCAGCTCACTTCATGGCAGCAATTTGCATCTTGCAACCATTAGTGTCCTAATGCTACATCCTCCTCTAGGCTACAGGTCATACGGTGTTTGCTTTCTGACAGCTATTGGCACATAATCCTGAGTAATTCGAGTAGCTTAATTTTGTTAATGGTTTTCCTTTAAACTGAAAAAAAAGTAAACACACAAGGAAAAGAAAAAAAGCCGGAAGGGATGCTAGAGGTAGTGGTTTTTAGTCTGTAGCGTGCCTTCGTCATTCACACTCTGCTGCAGCAGGTTCAGCGTCGTGAAAGGCACCTGAGTGAGCCCTTCCGAGTGCACCGGCGCTGGGCTGTGAGATGGTGACAGGAAGGCGCCTGCTCCTGTGTTGCGCCGCTCACAGAATTTCCTCGCGTCTTCCAGGCCAGATCTGAGTGCTAACACCGTTAGTCTGCCTCTTCCTAGTGCACTATCAGGATCACACGCCCTTTGCGTGTTAAGTTGACTTCGTGTACAGAAATTGATATAAACATACGTTTTTTGACAATCAAATGTTACAAACATGATTTGTAGCCAAAGGATCGGTTGTCAACTGCTAAAAGTTTTATTTTAATTATATGCTGCTTTCTGCCCCTTGAGTATGTAAATGGTAATATTACATAAGCGTGGGCTGGATAGCGAGTTCGAAACGATGCCGTGTGAGACAGAAATGGCAGTTTCAATCCCAGACCGCGCAGGAAATGTGATACTTGGCTGACATGATGCCTGACGTGGGCAGCAACCTTCTTCCCACTCTCCCCTGCTAGAATTGCCTCTGCCTTTTAAGTACACCATTGCTATGCTCGGGACTTGAAAGCAGCTTGTCTGCTCTCTGGACGGGAAAACGAGTGGTTTTAGAAAGAAGGCAGGCGTGAGAAAATACAGGGAAAACGCCATTAATATTGGATTCATGAAGCAGAGAAGTTCGGGAGGATTCGCAGCCTCCGAGGAGCACTCGCGCGTCCCGTCGCGCCTGTCCTCCGCCCCCGAGCGTGCCGCGGTCCCTCTGCGTGCGTGCCAGCTCGCCGGGGCCCGGCGCCGCTCCCACGTCGGCGGGAGGAACGGCCAAAGCTCTGCTGGTCACTGACTGGGGAAATCCACCCCGGGCAGATAACCATTGCAATTCCCATCCCAAACGCTTGGTGTTGAATGTGGGGTCAAATTAAGACAGTAAAAAGGGCTGATCTGCTCTGAGGCTTCACGAAACAGAGGTATCTCCTGAGGATTTGAGGAACTGGGAATGATAAAGCGGTGGGTGTCTCTTTTCTGCTTCCTGCGCCCGACTCACGGGCAAAGGAAACACAAAGTGGAAAATTTCCCTTTGTGCAGCCTGTGCTGGTGGCCTGGCGGGGTCAGTGGGCAACCGGGGTCTCTCATGCCCATTGCAATTCATTTTCTAGCTGCCAGTGACAGTCTAAAATCTCTAGTTCTTATACAGAAGAAATGAAAGGGTAAATTGTTTGCCAAATCCAGACCTTGATTTTCTGCTTTTCCATCCAACTGGAAAATTCTGGCATGTGTTTTCTGAAAGGAACCAATTGCCAGCTATTGTTTGCATTTTTCCAGCCAGCAAAACGCAGGGCTGTATTCTCCTTCCTCGGTGCCGGGAGGGATGTGCTGCATCTGCTCAGCTGCTCCTCTGGAGATGCAACCTAAAGTCCTCCCAGGGAGTGCACCAAAACCTGACTTCTGGATGGGTTTTCTTTTGCTTCGTGGTTTTCTGTACCTGATTTCATGGGCCTAACAAGGCAGGTAGTCTTGAAAAGCAGTTTCTGTCGGCTGTGGTCATACCTGAGAATTTATCCTTATGGAGTCACCAGCTGTCTGCTGCAGACATCTCCAGCCCTTGCTGGCTGAACCCCACTCGTGGTGGTGACTCGCGGCCGGGCCGTTGGAGTTGCTGTGAGGTTACAAGGGAGAAGCCTCGTGGGCCCCTGCGGATGCCCCACTCCCACCCCCAGCTCACAAACGAGGTGCAGCGACAAATCAAATCTTCTGAATCACTGGCAGAACATTGCACCTCACTTGGTAGATTTAGCATGTGGCGTTGCTTTGTGGGAACAGCTCTGTGATTGTTCAGAAGGAATTAGAAAGTAACTATTTTAAAGTTTTAATTCCATTTTTTTTCTTTTTCCCCCTTGTCTTTTCTGCCTGCATAGCTGCACGGCGCGGCTGTGTGCGGAGAGCCGTAATGACAGTAATAACTCGTCTTCGTACTTCTCCAGTGCCTGCACTGTGACAGTTTTCACACCTTACAAGCATTAATATAATTGGTGTTATTATAGTGCCCCACAGCACCCTCGGCACATTCACAGCACTTAATTAGAAGCACCTACCTCTGGGGAGTTTGCAGTTGAAAGATGCAATTGTGATGTGGACGTATGTCCACAGCACTCCATATTTTTTGTACATACGTGACTTTCCTGGTAGGTCTCAGTGCGCCGCTGTCATCCTAACGTTATATTCCACATTATTTGGCAGTGCTGGATCACTGCCTCTTTCACACAGCCAGCCTGTATATTTTTCAGTTTTTATACCTGTCCTGAAGCATGACAAGCAGCACCTTGTACAGTGGAGGTTCCGCATTGCCCTGCCTGCTCTGTCAGCATCAATTATTTTTTCATCTAACCAGACCCCTCTAAAATCCTGTTTCTGTGCAAAGCTTTTACACCTGCTGTTACCAAGAATGTGTTTGTCAGCTGGAGTTCAGGGAACTGGATTTCGGGTTTTTGGCCTTGCACAGTTTCTGTTGTCACCTGCAGTCCTTCTGCTGCTGGTCAGGATAGGGACCTTTTCCTATTTGCTTTGCGGGATTATTGATGGCATTATGGATGTGTCAGAGACCTCCTTTATTAAATGCTTTCTTTCTTTTACTTACGGCAATGAATCGCTAATACAGCTTCTTTAATTATTACGATGATAAACAAAATAGTGGTGAAAAGTCGGTAGGAGACTGAATCTGCAAAAGGTAAAGGGGGTTGTGGATCACAAGCTCTCTTTTTTTCTTCACAAATTGAGTTAAGTTTCACTTCCATCTCTCCAGGCAGCAGTCAGCTTGATCCCACAGCTGTTGTGAAGGTTTATGGTGCAGTGCTTTTGTTCTCCATATTTCTGGGCTTGTGTATTTGTATTTCAGTATAGCTTATGGGGATGGCTTGAACTCTCTGTTTAGATTTCTGTGTCTGCTTGGCTTGATTCCTCTCACCGACACCGCCACAAATCTGCTGTCACTCGTGTTAATGCAAAACTGGGGGTGCAGAGGAAAATAAGATTACCCAAATTTTGCCATTGTTTTGACTGAATAAATTGGTATCCCTTTGAATATTCAACTAACTTTTCATAACTAGCTTGTCTAGCCAACGGTTGCCACTGTCCAGTGGACAAGTGGCATCGAGCTGATGGAGCAGCCAACAAATACGATGTTGGACTCAACCCTCAGCTGGTGTCATCCCTGTGGATACTTGAGGGGAAGCTGGTCTAATTTTTTTCAGTGGTATATAACCACTTCTACCTCTTCTGTAAATGTGAGCCTGCTTCTTCTTGCTTGCAGATTTACAGTTCTCTAGAATTATAAAAAAATTTACAATCATATTATAAAATGCAACCTTTGTAGTACGCTAAACGGATGTCAGGTGCTTGCTGCATAAATTAATTTACAAAACATTTAATGAACCAACTGTATTTAGAATCTGAACTAGAGAAAATATTGGTTTTGGTCATAAACGGTCATGCACATTTCTAGCAGTGCACATACTACATTGCTTGCAGAGGAACCTATTCGTAAAATACAATTAACCTTGCAATCTGTATGTATATCTCATAATTTTAATATAATGGGGTTAAATAATAATTTGATTAGTGGCATCAGAATTTTTCAGAAATGTGCCTCCTTTATTTTAGAGCATTTATAGAGTTTGCAGAGCTAACAGGTGTGAAGTATTGCAAGTATTCAGAATAAGCCCTTAATGACCTCCAATTTAAATTTAAGTCATGACTGAACAGGGATTTTAAATGTCAGGATGACTGTTATGCTAAAATAAAAAAAAAAAAAAGCGGCATTTGGAACAATTGAAGCCATCACCATATTTCTGCCTTGGGCAAGTCAGAGTGAACTTTCCATCAGCGGAGCTGAATCAGCCCGACTCCTGCTGAGGAGATCGGCGTGTGGGCGGGAGGAGCCGGCACGCCGCTGCCCCGTCGCTGGGGACCGAGAGAGGTGGCGCGGACGCCGTCTCCCCTCCCTGCGAGCAGGGCTGCCTCGTCCGCCCGACCTTGCACCGTTGCAGCCATCACCTGATGAGCGAGCAACAGGGGCGCTGCCGGCGAAACTCCGCCGGCGGCCCAAATGCATCTGGCCACCTTTTCTGTCCCCTTTTGTTGGAGCAAAGGCAGAGGCGCCGTGCAAGCCCTGCCGCTTTCGTGGCGTTGCTTCCTATGGCTCTTGGGACACCCGGACAGTGCGTTCAGTGCCCGACTGTGCCGACTTTTGGAGTTTGGGGGCAGATTCGCTGGTCTCCGAGTTTCTGCTGGTAAAATGCTGCTGCTAGCCCGGCGCAAACATCAAAATCCTGTGCTGTAACCCCGACGTTAGCGAAGAGGTCTTTTCTTGGGGGCAGGGAGTAAGGAGGGTGACCACAACCGGGACGGGGGACGAGAGAGCTGCTGCAGCGCGGCGGCAGGACCGGGGCCAGATGGTGCCCGGCTCTTGAACATCGCGTGTGGTTCAGAGCTGGCTGACTCGAACCAGGCTGCATCCCCGCAAGCGTATTTGGGAACTGTAGCTGCCCTGTCCCCATCACGTGGAGCTGTGGGCTTCCCTCCCGCGCTGGACAGAAGTCCTGGTCACCCCTCTCGGTGCCTGGCAGCGGTCTGTGTTGTGAACAGAAGAGTGAAAGGCTGGACATTGCTGGAGGAGCAGAAAGCAAGAGGAGGAACAGAAAGCAAGCAGAGGAACCTTTTTAGGAGGAGAGGTTGGTGAGCATGGCAAAGAAGGGGCAGGTTTTAATAAAAACCTGGGAGTAAAATGTTGCTGTTAAATCTAAAACGGGGCATCATATTGCGTTTATTGTATTTACAAATTGTGGAAGTAAAAATAACAGTGCGAGTAGTGGCCTGGACGGACTTGCTGGGATGTGCACAATTAGCATGTGGAGTTGATCAAACACCATGCAGGAGGGTGTTTTTCATCAGAAAATGCCGCTTTTAAAAAAATATATCATTAAGAATTGGTTTTGGCATTTTGCGAGTCAAATATTTCATATCTGAAAAGAATTTTGAGAAATTAAAAGTAACAGATATCTGAACAGGATGCCCGACGTCAGGGAATAGAAACTGCAGACCCAGTGAAATGTATTTGGAAATTCACATCAAGAAGTAGGTGGGAGGAGGAAACCCTGGTGTGATGTGTGGTCGGGCAGAAGGACAGCCTTTGGGGTTAGAGAACGCAGAGTGCTCCCTGGGAAATGCCTCCGTGTGTGACTGGGGAGTGCGATACAGGCACTCGTGGGTATACCAAGAAGCCGTAATTATTTTACCCCAAACCGCATCCACTAAAGCATTTTACATGATGAGATATTAACTAGATTTGAAACGAAAAATTCTGGAGGCAAGTCAAAAAGAAGAAACCTGAGATGAAACAAAACTGCCCGGTTCGTAGTGGAACTGATTGCCGTCAATGGAAAGTAGTGCTTTATATTTCAAGGTAGTTTGCTATGGAAGGGAAAAGCCCTGACAAATCTAGATTTTTTAATTATGTGTGGCCATGAAAACCCCAACAGACACACTCTGTATTCAGAGAGATCTATAAACACTGCTGTTTGTGTATGTAGTTTTTCTAGGAGACTTTAGGGAAAAACAAGTGTGTAGAATTGATGTTTGCCTTACTGAAATGACATTTACATGGATAAACATGGCATTTTCCAATGGGGAAGTGATTAACGGTGAGGGAATACAGCCTATCTCTGCTTATCCATTTTGGATATTATTGATCTCTGTCAGTGGGTTACCCATGACCATGCTCACTTTGATGCAAACCTTCTCAGTGTTCATTTTAACAGCCTATTTATCCATGATAGGACCATCAATAACTACACGAACTGTTTGTCTTATCATCATTTTCTCCGTAATAATGAACCTTTAATTTTCTCTCCTCCTGCAATAGAATCGTTGTGAAGGTTCAAAGCTTACATTTCAACTGCACTGTTGCAGTTAAGCAGTCTATTATTCTTCATAAATTGCTCTACAAAGCTATTAACGTGCATCTACTACTCAGAAGTAATGAGATAAAAGAAGCTGTTGGGCCTGGGTAGGGAAGGTGGCGGCGTGTTACAATGTGCGCTCCGATTTCTTTACGGGAACCTCTTGTTTGTCATTTTCATGAAGAGACTTGTTATAGGAAAGGTGAAACCCAGGAATAATTACCATGGTCTTTTGTAATGGCTAGGTTGTTGAATTTTTTAATGACGCTAAGAAGATTTCTTTAATTCGGTGTTTCACAAGACAAAGGACAGGATAACGTGTTCTCCTGGGAATTCAAGCTGGGTAAGATGGTATCGAAAGAAAATTGCAAGGAGATGGGTTTCCTGACATCTCAATGTTTCTAGCCTTGCCTATGACGGGGGAGAGACCCCCGGGGGGCTGACGGCAGCACTCGCCCGCCTTTGCAGCTTCTACTGTAGGGAGCTTGCCTGCTCCGAAGCATCACGAAGTGTTAGGGTGTTATCTGCTGAGCCTTTTCTTTCCTCTGTTTGGTGCATGGCCTGCAAGCTCGCCAGAAGGTGAACATTTTGTTTCTACTTTCTCTTTAAAAGAAGTTTAATTAATCTTTTATCTCATTCCATAATTAGAGATGCTATTGCCGTTGTCTGGACTACTTCTAGCTGTGTCTGAGAAATTATCTGTATATACACTCACTGCCTTTAAACCATTATTAATGACAAGATTTATATAGCTATATAAATAACCCGTCCCTTTTCAGTCATTACACTTTCTGGACTTTGAAGGTTTGGCTTTGATGAGCAGTCTAATAAAAGGGCATGGGGAAATGTAATTCACTTATTAATAATTTGTGATGTGCTCTGCTAAGCATCTAAAGATCAAGATCTACAGAAAAGTTTTGAAAAAGAATCCAAGCTGTCCTTTGATTTTAATCAGGAACTGAGACACGATCCAGGGCATCTTACGAAGAGGACAAAACCCACGTCCTGCCTGTCTGCAGCATCGCTTTGTACAATACCGCAGTGAAACCCAAACTAAACCCCGGCTCACTCCGAGGAACCTGTCCTCGGCCTCACAGTTCACCATCCAGGTCTGGATTTGCCAAGCCAAGGGGGGTCCTCATGGACAGTGCAGCTCCGCAGACCTCGGGGGAACTTCACTGCAGGCAAATTTTAACACAGCTTCAGTTTTGACGTGGTTAATCATCAGAAGGTCCTGGGCACACGCACATCTCACGTCTGTGTGCGGTGGGGAGCGAGTGGCAACGCACCGCGGCTGCGGGGCTGTGCCGACAGCAGTGCCAGGTCCCCGTGGGGAGAGGAATCGGGCTGTCCCCGCAGCAGTGCCAGTGACTACATCTGCAAGGTCCGGGAGCCTTTTCAGCCGGCTTTTTGTCTCCTGTTGCATCTTGGGTTGTGACTCTGCAGGTTTCATCTTTGTTTATTGTTATTAGATTAATTTTGATTCATATATATACCTATATCGGCAGAAGATTATTTTTCAGTACTGATTAGCTGGGGGAAGGGAGGGTGTGGAGAATTAGTCTAGACAATTAGAAGTCTTGAAAGTAAGTTCAGCACTGCTCCACTGACGCTCGTCATAGAGAAGAGAGCACTGCCAGGGAGATGCGATGGATGCGAGAGCCCGGAAAAATGGGCTTTGCTGCAGTTTTTTAATAGGTTGAGTTTGCATTTGTCGAGGTCCCAAAAGGGATGTTGCAATGATCAAGATGAGAGCCCTGCTGATAGTCTTACCTGTGTGGGTGGATGTGAAGAGCTGTAACTTAGAGAGATTATTCAAGAGAAAAAAAGTCAGGAAGAATTAGATGCTGTCTGGATATGAGTGCAGCTGAAGATAACAGCCTGGTTTATGGACTCGGGGGAGAAGCTTTATGCAGAAACTGTGGACAGAGTGTTTCGCAATCTTGGCGGGGGATGGTGGGTCTGGAGCTGAAGAAGGGGCTGGGGCAGATGCCACCAGATGGACAGAGCAGGGTAAAAGCAGAGGACGGATCAGATCCAGCATCTGGGCATGCGCTTATGGGAGGAGTGGGAAAACCAGCACGGAGAGGGGAAAATGCAGGTAGACCTGTCGGTCTGGAGGCAGGAGGGGAGGGAGGATGAGTCTGTGTCACAGAGATGCGTGGCAAGGGCAACCAAACGTCCCAGACACACCGCATCAGGGAATGCAGAGCTGAGGGTGCGTGGGCCTGAAATCATTGTCCTGTGCCCTGCCGAACACAGGCAGATGGAGAGGGCTCTTGGCAGCTAGGCTGGGCACTGGAAGAGCTAAAGATCCAGTCCAAAGGAACCGCCGCGTGCATTTGCGATGTAATGCCAGGAGAGCTGAAGCCTGGGGAAGTGCAAGGAGCGTTATCCTCGTCCTTAATCCTTTTCCCCAGGACAGCCTCAGAAATGACTTCAGAGAGGCTTTTGCCGCGTTGAGCTGCCCTACAGAGCGGCGGTAAGGCAGCGAGTGGGACCTGCCACCGAGGGCTGCACGGGTTGCTGTTGCTGATGAAGAACAGGTCTGATGAGGAGCGGCTGAGGGAGCTGGGGTTGTTTAGCCTGGAGAAAAGGAGGCTGAGGGGAGACCTTATCGCTCTCTACAACNTTTCCAACCTTAAAGATTCTATGATTCTATGATTCTATGAATTTTTCTTTACTGAGGATGACAGTACAGAGCCAGAGACACTGCAACGGGTTACGGTGGGGTTGGGTCAAAACTGTTCTCCATCACTCCTGTGCTATGTGTAGCACTGAGATTCGGTGCATCAGGGCTGGACAGTTATTAATGTCGGCGTTGATAGGCTTTGCCTTCCTGAGAGAGGACAGTATATCAGCTTGCAGCGCCAAACTGCCCCGGAGTAATCAGTCTGTTGTCACGGCTGAGAAGTGTGGTGGGACTGTGTATTTCGATCATAAGTCTTGTGCTATCGGGGAATAATGCTCATGGAACACAAGTTGCCACTTACAAATTAAAGTGGAAGTTAATAGCCTCCTTTCGAATTAAATTGTCTGAAGTTCAGTATTAAAGAGCACCTTCTAACCCAAGCTATCCTTTTACTTAAAGTGCTTAAGCAGCTGCATTTCTATATAAAAACTTCACTGTCAACTCGATTGCTTGTACTATTAGTTGTTATCCCTAAAATGGCTGCAAATGCTTCCTCCAACAACTTGGCACAACCAGGCAGTGTCCTGCCACAGCACTGAGCTATAAACCGAGATGGTGGCTTCTCTGACTATCTTGTAGATTTTATTTAGCACCTGAGCAACAGCAAGTAGAAATGTTAAACCCAGCAAACTGCAAAACCAAATTACGTTTCTCTTTGTGTAGATGCACGCATATGTACTCAGAACATTTCGGGGAAGCAGCGGTACGGCCGGCCTTCTCGAGTGAAGGGAGTGGGGTACGGTCGGATTTAGAGGGTTGTTTGCAAACTGATTTGCGACACACACGTTGGACTTAATGAAGGGTGGGTTCATAAAATATTTATTAATCTCTTGCTAGCGAATTTCTAATGTGTAATTTGCAAGTCTTTACTTTTTGCCTCCCAACTGCAGCTGCCTGAACTCCAAGCCCCCCCCCTCCAGCCCCTCTCTGGAGGGAAACTCGCACCCCCGGTCCTGGCAGCAGGTTACAAGGTGACACCGTGACTCCGGGCACATCATGCCCCGCGTTCCTGCTGGACCTTGCAGCGGAGTTAAGTGGCCGTGGGGACCGGCACTGGGGGTGGCCGTTGTGCCGAGCGCTCCGGCGGGCAGGGGCACGGCGTCGGCACGGCTGGTGTAGAGCAGCAAGCGCTCGGCAGCAGCCCGCTGCAGGGACGGGTTGGGAGGCTGCAGGCTGCTCGCCCTCTGTGCAGCCCGCTGCAGGGACGGCGTTGGGTGGCTGCAGGCTGCTCGCCCTCTGTGCAGCCCGCTGCAGGGACGGCGTTGGGTGGCTGCAGGCTGCTCGCCCTCTGTGCAGCCCGCTGCAGGGACGGCGTTGGGTGGCTGCAGGCTGCTCGCCCTCTGTGCAGCCCGCTGCAGGGACGGCGTTGGGTGGCTGCAGGCTGCTCGCCCTCTGTGCAGCCCGCTGCAGGGACGGCGTTGGGTGGCTGCAGGCTGCTCGCCCTCTGTGCAGCCCGCTGCAGGGACGGCGTTGGGTGGCTGCAGGCTGCTCGCCCTCTGTGCAGCCCGCTGCAGGGACGGCGTTGGGTGGCTGCAGGCTGCTCGCCCTCTGTGCAGCCCGCTGCAGGGACGGCGTTGGGTGGCTGCAGGCTGCTCGCCCTCTGTGCAGCCCGCTGCAGGGACGGCGTTGGGTGGCTGCAGGCTGCTCGCCCTCTGTGCAGCCCGCTGCAGGGACGGCGTTGGGTGGCTGCAGGCTGCTCGCCCTCTGTGCAGCCCGCTGCAGGGACGGCGTTGGGTGGCTGCAGGCTGCTCGCCCTCTGTGCAGCCCGCTGCAGGGACGGCGTTGGGTGGCTGCAGGCTGCTCGCCCTGTGTGCAGCCCGCGGTGCCTGCTAGGCGGTGAGGGGCCGTCGATCTCACATACCCTGAGTATGATGCAGAACCAAATGTGACATTTCCGAGGGCCCCTGAGCAGCTGCGTGCCCCATGCGTAGAATCATAGAATCATTTATGTTGGAAAAGACCTTTAAGATCATCGAGTCCAAATGTAAAATACAGTCATTGCTAATGCTGACACAGGGGTTTTTCTCCGCTGACAACCGTGGAAATCCCTGTTCGTAATCACTGTCTTAAAATACACGAAGGAAGCAGTTTGGCTGGACTGCAGTTGCTTTGCAAAGGGACTGCCCTGACCTTGCTGCCTGCCTGCCTGCGTCCCAGGTCGGTGCCTGCCTGTGCTGGAGCCCGGTCGCGCTCAGGAGCTCAGAGGAGCTGCCTGCGTGTGAGGGCAGCGTTGGCAGGGGCTTGGCATGGGGATCCCTGAGCTGCCCGAGGTGCAGGAGAACTGGGGGGGGACGGGACGCACGGGACGCAGGTCCCCAGCTCGGCAGCGGCCGGGCAGCATCCAGCCAGCTCAGACCCTTTGGACACGAAGCTTTTGATCAGGGTCTATTCCCACCGTTATTCGTAATGAAGCACAAATCAAACGGAACATTTAGTGAAGTACCTGGTGATCTTGCATAAAAACAAAGGCTCCGTGTAATGGCTGTCAGTTTTACTGCAGTATCGTAAAACTTCTGGGAAAATGATGTGCGAACTGTTGTAACTAGGAAGTCTGCGGAAGCACATGTTTGGGTCAACCCTGGTTTGAGCTAAGTGCTGAGATATGCATTGAATGTTGCTGCTGTAGAGTCATAACTCCTGGGTTTAGCATAAGGGAGGTTGTTATACTTAGGCAACTGCCAAAACTGAATTACGCTAGTCATTATGTTTCTGATAAGAGAAATGCTTTTAGCAAATTTAATTAAGGAGCTGCAAACTTTTTTAAAATTTAAATTAGCTCATTGACAGCAAAACTAGAAATTATATGTGAATAGATTACAGCTTGTTTTCAAGTATTAATAATTGTTTTACTGATCCAAAAATAATATGGTTTGCATTTTGCAGTCTGGCTAAAAAACCCTGCGCCACGTACCAGTGTTTCGGATCCAGCAAAGCAGCGGTGATGCAGCAGCGCCCTGCAGAGCCACTTCAGCTCGGGGGAGAGGGGGACCGGGAAGGGACGTGGGGTTTCAGGTGTGCTTGGAAGACTTTGAGAGGCCATGTTGGGCAGGGATTTCTCCTTTGCTCTCCCCCAGCACATTTCCTCCTCCCGGCATCTGCTGCTGCCTCTCCCTTCCCCTGCAGCACAGGACGTCAACCAGCAATCTGGTAGAACCTCAAGAGTTTCCTTCCTCTGGGCACTTGTCCATCTCTGCCACCTTCCCATCCAGTAGCCCCCATCCAAGCTCTTTTACTTCTAGCCTGCCGGGGAGGGAGAGGCAGGCAGGGGGACTCGCTGGGAGACCAGTGACCTGCCTGAAACTGGACAGGCTTTCTAGGGCTGAGGTGGGAAAGCATCTTTGCAGACGTCTGGCGAAATGTCACAGTAAATGCAAACCAGGAAAGCTGCTGCCCTCAGCTGCACCAGCACGTTGCTCTCGTCAGACTGCCTTAAGCACGAGAAGTACACGGGAAGCTGCCGAGCGCTTGGAAAGCTGGATCCGTGCTGCCCAGCCCGTAGCACAGCACCCCTGAGACGGGGTCTCTCACGATCTGGCACCCCACGTTTGGGGACTTGAGATCAAGGTTTGCCACAATGTCAAATTGCTGTAGTCCGCAACGTGGCCCAAATTAGCAGCCTGCCTTTCAGAAGGTGGGTTGTCACGCTTGCTGTGAGCTGGGATCTCACTGCCCCAGCATCCTAAATCCCACTGAGTGTCATTGCTATCCAAATGTCTATCAATAGGATCTTAAAATTTTCACCGGGCTCCTTTGTTGAGGTGTTTAAAACTTTTCATATTTAAGAATGCTTAATTAAGCATGCTATAACATGTAACAAGGTTGATGAGCCCATTACTTTAAAATGTTGTGTGTTTTTACATCCCGTGTTTAAGGAGTGGTACAAAACCCATCAGAGCCAGGGAGAGGTCAGCCAGTTGATTGTCTTTTACACCCCTAATATTCATTTCTTCGTTGGGCACCCTTCATTTTGCAGGCCTTAATAATGAAATTGTGGCAAGGTGTCCGTAGCCCTTTCTCCTCTCTGTCAGGGAGAAAGTAAGTGAAAAGCCCCAGCGAAGGGATGGAGCAGAGCAGAGACCTGACCGGCACCAGTGAAGCAGTCGGTCTCTGATGGATGGGCTGGTATTCTGCTCCATCCAAGGTGTGCGGGGAACTGTGCTGATGACTCAGGACAGGATCAGGAGTCACTATTATGTCAAAATGTGTCTTAAATTTTAAGAAGGAATTCCTGCAGGTTTTAAAAAAGGCTCCTGATGACATATAGTCCGTATTTCTCTGCTCTTGTTTTTCCTACCGTTACACGTATCTGTACATACAGCCTTAGTCAAGCAGAGTTGCACAGGACAATACGCAAATACTCATGAGCTCACCCAACTGACTGGTACTGCTGAGGTGTCCAGAGTCATGTTCATGGACCACCGTGGCAATCCCAGGCCTTATACAAGCACAGGATGGAAAAGTGCCTCTGCAAGACAAGGAGCAGTTGACAATTGTGGGGAGAGAGGGGTAGAAGGCAAGGAGACGCACAGCTCAGCATGGTGAGCGGCACTGTAGGCATTGTGGCAAAGCAGAGTAGTAAGGAGGGATGAAAGAAGTAATGCAGAGCTTCGTGGATGTTTACGGGGATTTCCTCCAAGTCCCTGATGTGGCAGGAGAACAAGTAGCAAAGACTTTACATTGTCCTTCTGTCATGGAATTTTTCTCTGTTTCAGCAGAGAAAATGGTAACTGGATCCTTCTGTAGCTTTTTTTTCTCAAGGGTGGACCAGCCTCAGTTACCCTAATCTCTGCTCATGACCATCCTGGTGTCCTTCTGCTGGGCTCAGTTCCTGACCATCCTGGTGTCCTCTTCCTGGGATTTCTTCACGATGCCAGTATCTCCCTGGAGTGCCAGTGGCCCCTAGATGCCATCTCGCAGGTGCCGAACGGAGCAGATCCCTTCCCGGGACCTGCTGCCTGCGCTCCCGCTGCTGCCGCACAGCCTGTGGTTGGCCTTCCTGGCTGCCAGGGCACCCCGCTGGCTCCTGTCCAACCTCTCCACCAGAAGATCTGAGCTGCCAGAGCAGCTGGGCTATGAAGGACCTTCACAGGGAAGCCACCCAGCTTACCTGCTCACAGGTAATTTTTATGCCCACAAAAAAGGAAAAGAGAGAGACGTGACGGACATACAAAAAGAGACAAAGTCTAGTGCTGCTTTCTTCTACCCCCATTTTTCTTCCCAAAAGTAGATCATAGGCAAGCACCTCTGAGTATAACTATGACGTAAGGTATTATTAAGTAATATTAGTTCTTCGGTCTCTGCTGTTGAGGAGAAGCAGGTTTTCCTTGGTGACTTCTCTGTGTAATAGTTGAAAGTTTTGCATTATTGTAATTAATAGCTTAAACTTATGTTTATAAGTTAATAATTTAAGAGCTTACTTTAAGAAGCATTTGCCTTCAGAATTTTATATCAACCGCAAGCTCTAGCTAGCTCGTATATTCACTAGCAGATAATGACCAAAAAATTAACAAAATTATATGCTTATGCAGTCCATTCACTCACTCTGTGAGTCAATTATTCTCCCCTGTGGATGCAGGAGCATAAGAATACTAAATTGAATCTGTGACCTGAAGGGCAGAGGGAAAGGAATTTGTTTGTTTAATGTTAAAAGAAAAAAGCACCCAGTCCTTCTACCAGCTGCTGCCTGGAGAGTACGTGCGTATTTCAACACGACCATTTCATGAGGTTCTTGTATCTCTTTCCTCCACTCCTGCTCTATCTTTTCTTTGCAAATTTTACACTAGCTGGAGCAGGTCCTGTGTCTGGAGTGCACACGAACCACATTTTAAGACTCCAGCAGCAGATGAAATGCATTAAAAATCTAAGGTTTGGTTTTAATGAGCATTAAGATATAATTGGCATAGATTTTAAATGCCCAGTCGAAAGCCCCTATGGAGTTTGGAAGGCTATTTGGTCCCAGCCTGCCTGCAGGACCCTGGTGCAGCAGGGAGAGCCGTGCCCCCTGTGGTGTGTTGTTATGGCCTTCGCTGTTTCAACAGTAAGAAATTTTTGGGAAGTGATTGTGGCCTGTGGCATATGGAGAGATGTAGTCCCCATATATTGGTTTAGTTTGCTTCTCTGCTAACGGTTCATTCTTAGAAGACTAAATCAAGATCTCAGCTCTGCTTTAAGAGCTTGTTCCTATTCTCAGGCTTTTTTTTCCCCTCTTTGCCCTGAGCTTGACACAGTTACCCACTGTAAGCATGTAGGCATGTAAGCAGATGATGTTGCCCTAGGTATGTAAGCAGATATGTATGCCCTAACATATCTAGGAACTGGAGGTATGCTAGAAGGCAGCTTCCCCAGCACAGCCTAAGGGGCTGGCTGGTACAGAGCAGTTAGGCTGGTGCGAAATGCAGATGTGAGCAGTGTTCTCTGTGCTGCCTCCCACTTCCATCCCATCTCCGCGCTCCTCCGTCACGGGCTTTCCCCGTGGTGCTGATGCTGTGGTTTTGCATTGCACGGAAGCATCATCCTCTTCTCAATTAGCCCTGTTCAATGAGGGGTCTTGGTGATCCAAGACGGAGGGGATGCCTGCCTCATTTTTGCATTTCTCCCAGATGTGAGACATGCCTGCTGGAAGCTGCCTGTGCTCAGCAGAGATGAGACAAAGATGTGTGTGCACAGTGGGGGGTCAGTTTAGTATTTCCGAGTTGATTAGCCCAATGCCTTAGGATTACTTTTAGCTTTGTGGAGAAAGGCACAGAAAATGCAACAGGGCCAGGAGGCTGATCTTTCTCTGTATCGTGTTGGGCATGGTAGGGCTTGGACAGGGAAAGTGGACATGGAAAACCATGGAAGGGATTTTCTTTGTGGAAGGGAAGGGATGTTCCTTAGTTGTTTTGGAAGCTCCGATGATTGTCATCTCTTCTCATTTTTACCTTGGAGTAACCATTGCAGTATGGGGCTCTCCAGCTCCCACTGAAAGGTGTGGTGTGCAAGGTGCCAGACAGCAAGAGGCAAACCAGTGCTGGGACCTACCCGTGCTAAGCAAAGCTTTGGGTGCACGCTGTCTGGCACACGAGGACCCCAGGAAAGCCCGTGGGCTGTGCACAGCCTGCCAGGCCGATTCACCCAGCACTGCTGGGCTGTGGTGGTGCGCAGCAGCCCGGCAGTCCTGCCTGGACATCTTCTCTAGCCGTCTAGTGAAACGTTTGAAGTGCCTCATAATCTTTCTTGCTTGAAATGTGATCTTGTGCTTTTGTTTATTTTTTAAAAGATTGGGTGTGGGGCAAGAGTCATAGACTGGTTGAGGTTGGAAGGCATCTCTGGAGGTCATCTGGTCCAACCCCCTGCTCCAGCAGGACCACCGAGAGCCAGTTGCTCAAAAGCATGTCTGGTCGGGTTTTGAGTATCTCCAAGGATGGAGACTCCATAACTTCTCTGGGCAACTTGCACCAGAGTTTGACCACCCTCACAGGAAAAAAGCGTTTTCTTGTGTTCAGACAGAATTTCATATTTTTTAATATGTGCCTCTTGTCCTGTCAGTGGGCACTGCTGAGAGGAGCCTGGCTCTGTCATCTTCAGTCCCTCCCATCAGGTATTTATCCACGTGGATAAGATCTCCATGTATTGAAATAAAACTGTGGCTTGCAAATTACAATGGCGTTGGGGCAGGGTAATCCGTAATGAACTCCAGAGCCACAGTAACGCAGAATGGTCCCTCTAGATCAAAAACTTACAGTGTGCAAAGTTTCTTTGGGGATTTTATCTTTCTGCCAGAAATGTCTTTGATGGTGAGAGCGAAGTCATGTAAGGTTCATCTGCTAGGGGCAATGGGGGAGAAATAGATGCTTCTGTGGGAGAAATAGATGAATAGTGACTAATTGTGAATGATCCTGAGAAATAGCCTTCTTAACTGACAAACTCAAGGTGAGTCCTTTTTCTTGTGCACAGTAAAAGAAAGATGAGCGCTTAAATTCTTCAGTGTCATGGTTCAGGCACATTATGGGCAATTTTGCTGGTCACATGTATTTTGTGCTGAAGGTCATGAGTACAATTCTGTGTTTGATCTTCCTCATGATGGAAAAGGCCAGAGAGGTGTCGAAGCCATGATAAACTGTGTTGGTTAGCACAATCTCCAGCACAAGTAAGGAAAATTTTAGTTATCCTAGAAAAGCTCCAAGAATAAGAATTGTCTGTTGAATAACTGGGGAGGGCAAAACTTTGACTGGAGGACCCAGAAAAAAATAGGAATTTTGCTTTTGTCCTTGTGGAAAGGACTAATTTATTGATATGTGTCAGGAGAAGAAATGTCTTTTAAGATTACCTGCAGGTGATAAAATGAACAGAACACAAACCCTCTGAAGCTGTGTCGCAGATATGCCATTCTTTGTGATTGTTAGAAAAGTTCGAGAAGTGAAATATGGACATCTGCATCATCTGAGCACAGAGGGAGAGATGAAAAGGTGATGTACTTCACTGCAAAGACCAGAGCGACTGCAAACACTGAACATGTCAAGATGCTCTGCAAGCGCTCAGTGTTACCAAGTGAAGAGCAGCAGATTCTGCCAAAGAGGTGTATTTGTATAAAGTTGGCGAATAAGCTATTAAGGATCAATTTGTGCCGACGTTACTCAGTACAGAGAAGTGTTTCATTATGGGCTGAGCTGGGCTCTGCTTTGTGAGCAGCTGGAGCAGCTCAGAAGTTACCAGGCGCAGCTGGAGGTCACCACCGCGGCTGCCAGCGCTCCCCAGCCAGGTAGGCTCCTGTTGCTTTCGACCACGATTTCAGCTAGCCAGATAATTTTGTCTGAAAGCAGATGGGCTCGGGGCAACGAGATGGGCTTTTTCAACCACTCAGCTGAAGGAGAAAACAGCACCCAGGGAAGGGGAAGGAATAATATTTCCCTCTTCCTACTAGAAACTAGTAAGAAAAGTAGGAACAGTAAATCTCGAGCAGAACTGGGGCTGAAAATGCATCAATACAAAACTGATCATGAAAACCTTCCGTTCAGATATGGCCTGACCCCGAGGTGCCCAGACACCACCGACTGCTCCTGCTCAGACTGCACCGCGGCTCAGGCATCTTGATTTTCATTCTCGCCGACGTGGGGCCATCCCAGGCTATTCCCATCGTGTCCGCGTGCGTGCTGGTGTTTGTGCGGGAGCGTGGCTGGGTGTGCCTGCCGGGTGGGGAGGAGCGGTGACATTTTCGTCTTTTGTAAGAGAGCTCTAGGAGTGAGTGACACTGTTGAGCAGCGACGTTGCGGTGTTGATGCCATTCAAAATCGTATAAAGTGCTCAGTGTTCTCTGTTTTAAAATTCCAGAAGATGGCAAATGCTGTTCTTGCTTCCTTGCTGATGGGTATTCAAGAATCAAAGGGCCAAAAAGAAATACGTGGTGCAAGAAGCTATCGCATGGCACCGTGTCCCTGGGGAAGTGAAGTTGAAGACCTTTGTTTGTGGGCATTATCAGCTGGAGAAAGCCCAAGAACCAGATTTTATACCCTGCTGAGTTTAAAGCACTGATTGAGATGATGAGATGAGCAAATAAAGTGGAGTACAGGAAGGATATTATGGTTATCTTTAGTTAAGGGTTATTGAACCTACGTCTGCTAGATTTCTTTGCAGGAATGTACCATACTATTTAATAAATGAATGAGTTTCTGGTTAAGAACTCAAAAGAGTTACCTGAGCTTTGTGGTAAGTGTGCCTGCAGGAAATTTGTCCCATAACTTCAGGTGAGCTTTAATTTTTTCACCCTGTAGGTCTATTACCAGTTAGGGAAGGAGAAGGACCTGATCCTACTCCAGCTCAAAGCACTGAGCGGTGCCACTGAAATAGCTAAATCGAGTCTTGCTGTGATGCTGTGAGGAGCCTGTCTGACTTCAAAAATAAATCCTCTTTGAAAACAGTGATTTGTGCTGTTCTGTTTGCTGTAGCTGCTTCGTCTCAGGTCTCTTTTCAATGGTCTGGAGTGAACCTAAACACAGGCTCTTGCAAAGATTCCCTACACCGCACGCTGGAAGGCTTTCGGGGGTAAAAATGGAACAGTTGCTGTGCCTTTAACTTTGGCGTGAGCTTTGGGTTGTGAAGCAGACACACGTGTGATCACAGAAACACTTCTGTACTGTAGCGATCGGTACTATTTTCCTCTCGAACATGAGCAATTTTGAGGGAGAAGCGGGGCCTTTAATGTGGCAGCAGCAAACACTTGAAGGTGATTAAGTCACACGGGGCTGGAAGAAAAACAAGCACCACTGTCACTGGCTCCTCCGGAGGGGAGGATCTGCAGTCTCCTCTCCCGGCTCCCCTCCCAGTTTAGCCCCAGTGCCGCCCTCGATCCAGGGCATTGGTGGCAGCGGGCAGCCCCGCTGGGTGCTGCCTTCCCCACCCCACGGGAGCATCAGCCCCCCTCCTCCGAGCGCTCCTTCCTGCAGTCCTCCAAATGAATGGGGCTGGCGGTGGCTAAACCTCTCCAGGGCAGGATGATTCAGTGCGGAAGCTCTCCAATTAGTCGTGGTCACAAATTAGCTTGAATCAGTGACAAAGGAATTACGAATCTGCAGAAATGTGCTCGTTTATGCCAACAGTCAGAGCGTCACATGCCACTGAAAGGGGTTTTGCAACCAGAAATGGCTGGGAGCTGGTGGTGTAGGGGAGAGGAGTGCGACGGTGCCGCGGCTCGGCTCAGTTCCTGCCCTAGCTGTCATCTTCTGGATGGCGCACCTCGCCCTCCGATCTCTGAGACATTTACCCCCTGTTGCAAGACCCAGTTTTGGGTCCCTCCTCCCTCCAGCAGAAGTAACACACGTTTTTTGCCCTGGCTTCATGGTATTTATTTATGCAAAGTGGAGCAACTCAAGGGAAAGGAGAAGTGTCTCTCTTCCAACATAGCCTGGCATCAGTGTGCTGCATTGCATGTTTGTTGTCCACGGGGACTGGGCAGTGTGATTTTTCACCCATGGTATAATGGCCAGGTCCCTCGTTTTAATATGAAGACGAACCCGTGCGTTCACATGAAGATGATCCCCTGACGGCTCTGAGGAACACCGGACAGTCTGTCCAGTTTGGACACTGCCCGTGAAGAGAGATGTGAGCCAGCTGGGCAGAATCCAACAGGCAAGAGCAGAGACAATCAGAGATCTAGTCAAGCTGTCATATGAAGAAAGATTAAATGAACCAGAAGTGTTTAATCTGGAGAAAAGTGGTTCCAGGACATAGGGCAGCAATCTTTTTTACATCTACAGTAGCTCCACAAAGGAAGGAATAAACTGCTTTCTGTGGCTCTTGCAGACAGGACTAGGAGTGACGAGCCAAAATTACAGCAAAGAGGAGCTGAGTTAGATATAGGGGAAAAATGTTATTTTTCTACTGTGTGTTGAGAGACCTGGAAATCATCAGTCTTAGAGGTTTTACAGTAATGAATGGACAAACATACAGTGAGGACAGCCTAAGTCTACTTGATCCTGCATTGGGGTACAGGGAGAAGTTAGTTGGTCACTTGAGGTTCCTTTCAACCCTACGTGTTATGATTGTTAGATAGTATTAAGTGTCTTATAATATGGTAGATAGTAACTTTGAAGATCAGGACTTAAGGGACATGTTAAGAACAGAAGTAGAGATGGAGGAGTCATTTTCTTGGAAAACAAGCACAGAGAGATTGAGCAAACTATCATCAGTTTTCAGCAGCTTACTACAAGCCTAGATCATCCAAAAGGGCAACCAACGCATCGAACGTCTGTAATTAACAATCCCTTAAAATGGTTATTTCGTCCTATCGAAACTGTCTCAGAGATATTATTTTTACTTTTCATGTTGAAACTTTCCAGCACGATCTTGGCCGTTGTGCAGCTGAAAGGCGCCAAGCATTGCAGAACGAAGAGGAGCAGTAGGTGAGGGCTAGGGCGGCCTGCCCGCGAGCGCTTGCTGCAGAGAAAAATGTATTATTTTTCTAGGAGTGGTTTTTTTCCCCTCAAAGAACTTTGAAACAGGTGACCCTAGAAATGCTATTGCAATTCATCGTATTTTATTCTTCATTGTTTTAGGCCCTTGATTTGCAGTCAGCTTTTAATGGATCATCTCAAAAATGGCTTAAGGTTTCTTCGTGACTTTTCATTGAACGAAGAGCAAACAGATGCGTTGGGCTAGAATTGCATTTATTACAGATTAAGGGCAACATTGCCTGAAATAATAAATCTCTGCAAGAGAGAATGCAGGAATAAAAAGTGTTTGTGTGCTTTGGTCTGTGTTTCAGTGACTGGAGAAGCGTTGGGTTTCTTTGCCACCTCTCTCAGGTCAGAAGAGTCTTGAGTCTTCACAGTTGTCCTCCCAGAGAGAGTGTAAAAAGTCTGCTACCAACCACTGCATTACATAAAAGAAGAGGGTTATGGGTGCCTGAAACAGGTTTGTGTTCAATCATCTGGTTGACATCAGCTGGAGAGCTGATGCTGTCAATGGCATACATTATGGGCAAAGGAAAGTGCAGATAAAGAGCTTAAACACGGGGCTGATGATTCATGTTATGTGTTGCTGTATCCTAAGTAAATGGTGGTGTGAAGCCTTGTGAGGGGTCCCGGGAGCGTGTATGGTTTGTGCACAAATCACCAGAACAACAGCATCTTGACCACCCGAGATTATAGATAAACTAAATATCTTTGATTAATGGGCATGACTCAGGCTGAACAGCTCAGGGCTGTGGGATATGGGCTCATAAGTTATAAAATCAGATCCTTTTAGGACTCTGAATTGATTTAGACCCATTCTTAGATTCAAAAGTCAAGAGCTCTGTAGAAATATGTAAACTATTGCTTTCAAATGCTTCCTGCTTTTCAAATGAAATTCTCATTGTATTTTCATTTCATGGATACAATACTTCAATGCACTTGTGTGCAAATGTGGGACAAAATGGCAATTTTGAAACGAGTCTTTCTTATGTAAGAATTTTTAATGACATATGCAATAAAGCTATGTAAATCTTTTAAAAGTCAAATTATAAACAGATCAGGTAGAATCTAGAAATAAACTCTAGCCCGGCTTTTGTTGGGGGCTCAGTTTAAGATAGCCTGTGCCTGGTTTTCAGACGTGGTATGCATTTTCCATTAGCTGCCCATCGATTCCAGCTGGGTTTGCAAAAGCTTCTGAGTCTGGAGCAAGACAATTCCAATGAAGTGCTCCTGCTCCCGTCTCTGAAACAGTGGATGTGCAAAGTGAGGGTTCAGAGTGTTTACTAAAATAGCAGTAATCCAGCCCAAAGTGCCTATCTCCTGCCACCTCTGGGAGTCCTCAGAGAGTGGAGAGGGAGGTGGTGGGGCAGGATGGGTTGGAGTCTGCTGCAAGTGGGAGATGAGCCCTCCCATGCAGAGCCACTGCCTTGCTGTGCAACAACCTTTAGCCATGGTCCAGATGGGTCAACTTTATCTCTGGGATCTTACAACTTCTCTGGAAATATTTGAGGTGGTCTAAGTCTGTAAGGCAGCCCGGCTGTGAATCTTCCTTAGGAAGCCTTACACTGTGTTTTGGAACTGCTTCCTCAGTTCCTGGGGAGGCTTGTTGCATATGGCCATTAATATTCATCAGCCTGCTCAGGCATACGCACATACACCTGGGCAGGCAAAACTCATTCCATTAGTCGCGTGTTTGCTTGCTCTTCAATTGAGGAATATTTGTTGATAAGGGAGCTGCTGTCTGAGTTCGTGTTAATCATTTCCCTGGCACAGACAGGCAACATTAAGGCTATAGATACTTCCAGGAGGCGTGCGGCTTTAGAGGTCATGGACTCCTTTGTGGTTTAAAGCTGGTGAAGATGCAAAGTCTCTCATTTGTTCTCTTGGAGTTGGATTCTGGTTTCCGTTTAGTCAGTCCCACCGCGTTGCTTTAACTACAGCCTCTCGTGCGGGATCCCAGGTAGAGGCTGATATTTTAATTTCTGGAATTTGATTTGCAAAGAGCTCGGCTGTAATGAACTGTCTGTTCCAGGCAGGGGGCTGCAGGTATGGGGCACTTCACACTTCAGCCTTCCCTAGACTGTCAATCCCAAGACTCCCGTGTTGGTTTTATCACGGGTCTGTCCTACAGCACTGAACTTAACTTCACCTCTGGGGAGCATTTTACAAGAGAGACTGACATTTGCTGACGTCGGCGTATCTGCTGCGGTCTGTGGGCAGTAGGAAGCGGGCACCGTTCAGCTGTATCCCAGCCCTTCCCCGCCTTCCTTCTCCTCAGTGCTGCCACAGAAATTAAATCTTGGGAAGCAGAGCGGGCTTGCCGACAGCGCCCGCCGTACCGGGGGGGATTGCAGATCCACTGGTGGAACCGAGGGGGCTTTGTCCAGGCGCCGGGTCGGTGCTGCGGGCACAGCGACGGCGGCGGGCGGGCTCCGGGGGAATGCAAATGTCCATTTGCCAATTTGCTCTCTGGAAGAGAAGCACTGTGCTTGAAATTCTCTTGTTTATCTCATTTCCAGTTAAATTGGACTAACATCATTGATTTATATTGGCAGTACAATCTAAGGGGCATGTTGTTGCTGTAGAGCTGTATTGTGCAACCGCATTTGCGAAAACACAGGTGACATTTAGGGATTTTCTCACACATAATCATTCTTAGTAGAAAACAGAGCATGAAGCAGAAATTGAAATAGGCTCTTAAAGGCCGAAGCTGGTACAAATGACTGACTCGGTTCCCGTGAGTTCCATTGGCACATCCCTAGAAGTGTCAAAACAAAACAAAATGCACAAGCACTGCTCTGGTTGCTCCTTCTGGCTGATCAGCTGAAAAATTTAAATTGCAGAAGCCAAAGGATTTTACTTGCCCATCCTTACCTCCATGGAAACCCGTGGAGTTTGTTCCTGTGCTCTGTAGAGGGATGGCTGGAAGAATCTCTCAGCTGGCACTAACCCCCGAGGGCCAACGTTCAACGTGGAGGAGCGGGCGAGGAGAAGACGGAGAGCAGCGCCGAGGAACCCGCTCGGAGGCCAATCCAGTATACGGTCAGGTGGAATGTGCCATCTGCCCGTCCTTGTTCCCACATTCCCATCAGCTGTACTGCAGTGTTTGTTCCCTAATCTTTAGGCAATTATGCTTGTTGGACACAGAGGAAAAACATCTGCCATTTCTATTCAGATTAGCTGCTTATCATGCTGTGCTTTAAATACCTTCAAATGCTATTTTCTCTTTCCATCTTTCCACTCTAGCTAAATTATTGAAAAATCTGTCAAATAGTTTCACACATGCGTTTGGCCTTAATTAAGGAAAGAGAGTTTTTTTTAATTGATTTTAATATTATATTACAAGTACAAAGCATTTCCAACAGCCTGTCATGGGAAGTCTAGCACAAGAGTAACTGAGGCTCTGTGCTTCATTTTCTGTTTGCTTTCAGCCCAGATCTCTAAGGAAATGGGATGTCTGTGAAAACGCTGTTTGTCCCCAGTTAATAAATGTTGAATCTTCTGGATATTTCAGCCAAAGTTGACAAGGAGGAGAAGGATCAAATGTTGACTTATGGGAAAGTGTTTGTTGGGAGCTTACCCTTAGATATTAGTGTTCCTTTGCTCCCAGCATGACTTGATCTTAATTCTTTTCTTTTTCCTTTCTGAGATCCTGTAGTGCACAACCCACTGCCAAAACAATGTTTTATAGTTTAGTGCTGAAGGCAAAAACTAGCCTTTACTTAAAAAAAAAAAAAACAACAAAATTCAGTACCAGCCTTTATAAGGCTCAATTTAATGCCTCCAGTTGTGCCCTTTCCCAGCAGCAGACCTACCTGCAAGTTGGTGGATTTTCCAGAAAATATTTTTCAGTAGCCAGCTGTTACTTGGAAGTGATTGGGAACTTCTTCCTCTTTTAACAACCTGATAGCATTGTCAATAAAAAAATACTGAGAGTAGATGCTTGATGTAATGTAATGTCTTCCAACTGTTGTATGTAAAAATATTTTTTTACCTCTCTCTCTCTTTCTCCCTAGAACAGTGCAGTGATTTGTAATACATTCAGATTTCTTATTATCCCCTTTTTTTTTTCCAGAATGGGTTTCAGCTCCAGATTAAACCCCTGAGAATAAAGTATAATAGAATCATAGACTCATAGAATGGTTTGGGTTAAAAGGTACCTTTAAAGGTCATTTAGTTCAATCCCCCTGCAATAAGTAGGGACATCTTCAACTAGATCAGTTTGCCCTGTCCAACCTGACCTTGAATGTTTCCAGGGATGGGGAATAAGCCCAGTGTGAGGAAAACTGCAACAGTAGATCTAGAAAAGAACAGATTTTACTCAGTTGCTTGTGTTCATGATTTCAGCAGAGCCCAAATAAGCCTGTATCATGGCCAACATAAGTCTAGAACAAAACACAGCTGCAGGTTTTGGCTTCCACTTAGAGCAGAGCTCAATAAAAGAAGAAATGGGGGACTGAGAAATATTAAAGGCAGTAATGGGCCAAAACCAGTCTCAGCGAGATCCTCCTGCAGTGAGCAAAGTTATATCAGGGGTGAATTTGACCTCGTTAGCTTACGCAGCCACTTCTTGTCTACAGCAGGGTTGTGAAGTGGTGCGCACCGAGGGCTGCTGGCCGGTGCTCCCCCACCGCCTGCAGATCGGATGCAAATACAAGCAGCGGGCGGTCGTCCCATTTCTTCTTGGCTGTCGAAGTATTATCTTTGCTTGAGTGAGAAGCACTTTCTTCTTGTCACCGCGCAGCGTATTTAGGGCATAGAGAGTGGGCGTACAGCCAGAAAGGTTTCCTAATGTGTTGCTGTTAGCAAGTCATTAACGTTACCAGCGGCATCCCCTCAATCAATGCGGAATGGTGTTTCAAAGGAACCTAAAAATTAATACGCCCAAGTCCCCCTGACGTTGTATGGAAGCAGGTGCTAATTCCCTGGCCTCCGCGAACCGCTCCAGCCTCACCGAATGCCTCTACAGACTCGTAACAGCTTCCCCACGTACAGAGTTTGCTTTCAGTCTCTGTTTATATCTTTCTGAAAATTGATGTAAATAAACTGTTAGACTAATAAATACTTGGTGTTCATTTTATTAGAACAAACCAAATAAATGGATACCCAGAATCAAGGCAAATCAATTTGCTACTGTAATTCTTACGGACCAAAAGATATTGTTTTGAAAATTTAAAATTCATTGAAATCCCTACAGTACTGGCAAATCATTTGTTTTCTTATTAATGAATATTGTTTACGCTGTTAGTATCAGAGCTCTAAATGAACAAAACCACTTGCGAAGAACAGCGTGAAATGCGCATGATTTAAATGCTGATGTTATGAGGTAATGGAAGCCTTGTCCCAAGCTCATACAAAACAAAAGCATCATCTCCCTTGGTTCCTGTAAGCTTTGGATCAGGACCCAGTTGCATAGTTTTTATTGTTGTGGAATTTCATTCCTGATTAACAGGTGTGCATTTATGGGCTCCCACTGTTTCGTGGAATATATTGCAGTGCTGTATAGAAGCTGTAATCATGTTATATTGTAATCAACAAATGTTAATCAGGCAATTCTTAGTTTTACAGGTCCAAAATGGATTCTATGTCTCACAGAATCTTTACAAAAATAGTTGCAATAACCTTTAAATCTTTAACAGCAACCCAAAGAAGGTCAGTGGCATTTAAAGCTTTTCTCCAGTGGCTGACCATCAACAAAAATATTCAGAATAAAGCAGAGCTCCCATCCCTCTCCTCATGTGATGATACCTTTGCATGGTAAGACATCTCAGGTGGGTCTGGCTGCCCTAGTCTTGTGAGATGGCCACGTACTGAGCTGTACCTGAGGGCCAGTCTGAAGCACTCAGTGAAGAACTCATGGGCACTCCGTGCTGCACCACTGCAGCTTCAGTGCTTTGGTCATGAAAAAGGGACATTGGAGCAGAGCAGGATGGCGTAAAGGGGACACCAGGTATTGGGTTCCTTCATCAATGTTTTCTAGAGAATCGTATAGTTCTCTGTATGGTATTTTGTGTAAGGTGGGTACACCCAAGAAAACTTCTGGTGGTCTGTCAAAGAATGACTTTTCTCCTACAAGGACCAGAGGTGAGGATTCTCATCTCCCGGTGTTATTCCTATAGCTGATAGTTCTTCATCCTTCTTCTTTGCTGGTTTAGGGCTCTCGCTGTTGTGATTGTGTGATTGTTGTGTCGTGATAATGATTTGGTCCCTGGGAGGGACAAAGCTGTGTTTGCTCTGCAGGATTTGGTAGCAGTAATCTGTCCTGGGCATTTTGCTGCTGTAATCTGATGGCCTCAATATTGTTCCTTTCAATTCAAATCAAAACAGGGGTTTTTCTTCCCCCCAGTGCTGGATGTTCGTTATTCGTAGCAGCGCAGGCTGCATCCTGTACAAAATCTGAAGCGTGGCAGTATAGCTCAGTTTTCTTCACACTTGCTGTAATTATGCTTTACTTTCACCCTTATCAGAAACCTTAGTGTAAAGGTACAAAGGCAATAATCAGGCAGAGGGATCTAGGCAGATCTAGGCAATATTAATATGTGAACTAATTTGTGCTAAGGTTTAAAGACTGTCTTTCATCTTGTATAAAGAAGTCATGAGGTCCATGACAAGGAGAAGAGGAACACAATGTGGTTAATTGGACTGCAGTAATTGTATTAGGTAACTGGTGCCATGGCCAGTTGGACTCCAGCTCATACAGATCACACACAAAGGAGCCAAACTGAGCCAAGACAAAAGATCAGTTTTCCACAGTTAATGAGTAAGGAGATATAAAAAGTTTCGTTTCCTAAGTGCATCCATTTAAAAAGTTCAAATGAGAGCTGTGCAGTTGGATGGAAGTGTAAAAGTATTGTAGAGCTTTTGTATAGACCATGAAGATGGATAGCACTAAGAGCTACAGCTCTTTGGAAAAAAAATTGGAAGAGTATCCTATTAGAAAGTGCATTACCTGTAAATGGAAACTGTTTTTGAGAATTCTCTAAGACTGTCAAAGGATCCCCCTTCGCTCCAGAAATGACAAAACGTTTTGACTTTAGAAATGACTGTTCATTCAGAGTGACACAGTAAGAAAGATAGCACTGTTTCAGTGTTGTCAAAACGAAATGTTCTCCTCAATCCCAAACACGTGTTAAATCATTAGGTCTTGAAAACATTGGAAAGGTCTAAGTTTGTGGCAAGTTGTAACAAATGGCAGATCTCCCTCAAGAAGCAGAATTCTCATCCTCTGTAACACCGATTATCACATTCACGTCCACGCCACCATCTCTGCTCAAACCCATCCCTTTCCCACATCAACTGTTTTGTCAACAGGGAGTTTAGACAAAGAGAGCAAGGGACTTGCCCGGGATCACCCTGCTCACATTTTCAAAGCTTCCTTTGCAATCGTAACAGCTAGAGCCGAGTTCCTATTTGTCAGCTTGATGTTCAAGGTTGCTTTTTGTTGTTCAAGGTTGCCTTGAGGTTCCATTAGCACAGTTTACGTAGCACCGTCAGCATCAAGTCACATCTGTCTGATGTCAGAGAGAGACCATTAAACTAAACAGCCTAGCAGGAAAGGTTACATGTGTTTAGAAAAGTGAGCAGGTGTGTATAGGGAGCACTAGTTACTTAGTGCAGCTAATTTACCGCCTGATTCAAGTCAAGGAACAAAAAGGTCACGTAAATGAGAAAGTGCTCCATCTGTTTTTATTATTCTCCAAGTCCAGTGCTGTGTTTTGTCGTGCTAAATTATATGCAGCAGGCCCCTGACAAAGGAGATAAAACAATTCATTTGCCATTTGAGGGAGACTGTTTTTGTTGTAAACAGTTTGATGGGCTGACATTGACGGTTTTCCCGAATTTAAATCTTAGAGGCACCCTGAGGTTTTTCTCAACGAATTTTAAGTAGAATCCCTTTATGTGACAGTTGCCATTGAATGGTGTCATGGGGAGGGGCGGAAGCTCCGAAATGTCAAGTTGTCCCTAGGAAAGGCCCTGAAAGACAGACAAAGCGGGACCACACATGCTTCCCGAGTCAGCACCCGCCGGAGACCCGCTGCAGCCAGGAGCTGCCCGCAGCAGCAGATGTCCACTGCGCTGCCTCGTCTCTTCCTCCTCCTCAATTTTCTCTTCTGGAAAATATTTAAAGTTCACATAAATTATTCTTCAGGCAAAGCCTGACTAATGCCCAACTTGGGGAGATATGATTGAATCAATATGGTGATAATATTTTAAGAAAGAGAATAATCCAGGTGCAACAGTGTTGTGCATCCTGCAGACACCTGGGTAGGGAGTGACGGACGTATAAAGGAAAGGACGGCAAGAAGTTCTGCAGAACATGGTGCCTGGCCACCTACCGACACTTGGCTGCCCAATGTCCCCTTGCTGCCGGGACCCCAGGCCCTCACCCACCTCCCTTAGCAGGCTCTGGGCAAGAGAGAGCACAAGCCCCAGCTGGTTCACAGAGCCCCGGGTACTGATTAGCTGGCCTGTGTCGTGCTAATTGGCCTTTTGGCAGCTGCCAATATAATGAGTGAGTTTTTCCTGTGTTTGCCTCCATCTGGGCACCACTTTTGAGCTCTTTCGTCTTCAGTCACTGATTTTCACCAAAAGTGTATGGACTTTGTACCTTTGATCCTCCTGTTGCCCCTTTTTGTTTTGTACGAACGAGTCAAAAGCAGGGGGGCAGGCTGCACAAGCACATTAGCCTCATCCCCTCAAAAAGTCTGTAAACAGGAGGAGAACATACAGCGCAGGAGATAAAACCTTCCCCGGGTGGTGCTGGGACTGTCCCCTGTGGGACAGAGGGACCGCTCAAAGCGGGGGAGCAGAAAATCACCTCCTGAGCGTGTTTGGGTGCAGCTGCCCCGTGCAGGCACATCCCCGCAGGGGGGAAGCACCCGGGGGGCTGAGTGTGCTCCCTTCTCCCCCAGCCCAGGCCCCCCCAGCTGTGCGCTTCCCTGCCAGATGTGGTGTGCGGCTGTGCCCCGCGCCTGCCAGGGGCACCGAACGGGCTCTGCCGCCGGGACGCCTTTTTTCTTCTCTCTTTTCTCTGATTTTCTCTTTCATTTTTCACTTGTCCAGTGAGCCAAGGGAGTAAAGCGCAACATGAAAAAATGGGACAATATCCTTACCCAAACTTTGCCAGACTTTGCTACTTAAATAAATGACCAGATGTTAATAATTTTCTGTCCCGAAATCTCATTTTTTGGTATGAACAACTTTTATTGAATAAGTGAGAAACCAGAAAATGTGATCAGATCTGCTAGCTAACACCCCTCATCAACAGTCTTCATATTTTTCTTTCTTCTTAGCATCCCCTTCGCTTTCTGCCTCTCACTCACCTCCATCTACATCTGTCTCTTATTTTCACCAAATGACCCATCTGCCCATTGCTCCCCACCGGCTCCCGTGCTGTGCCCTGCACAGGGGCTGGGGGCACATTCACATCTGCTGGGTGAAATGCTTGTGCTGGAGCACTGCTGTCAGTGGAGGTCACCTCTGGACCTTGGGGTACCATGTCCTGGGTTATGAGCCTACGACTATGCCCTGTGTGCCGTGATGAGCGTGAAGCCCATGAACTGGTTGAGCAGGGCCACGGTGTCCTAGTGTCCCACAGAGCCGTGGGACAGACCAGCAGATGGATTTGTGAGCTCTTGGCCGTCTCCACCGATGCTTTGCAGATGGTGACTCTGCAAGTGTTGCAGCTCCAGGAGAAGCTCCACCAGTGACAACGTGGCCGCGTCTGGCTGCCCTTTCCGCTCGGTGCACCCAGAGTTGACAGTTTACATCTGAACAGTTACGGTTCCCAGTTAATAATAATGTTCTTCTCCCAGGGACGCGTTTTTCATCTGGTTTCTCTCCTTGCTTTCCCCAGCCTTGCTGATAGTCTGTCATCCTCTTCTGTGATGGAAGTTGTTACCGTGACTGTTTGCAATTTTTGACCTGTAAGACTCTGTCCCGCACTGCCCTATTACATAGTTCATCTCTGTTATCTCTGGCTGTGACCTATGAGCCCGCTCCCTCTGAGCTTAGAGTGGTGCATTTTAACCAATCTTTATAACCAGCCGTTCAGTCCTACTTATTTTTGAGATCCAGATGTGTTTCGGTTAAATCCATCACGTCGCAGGCATTCTTGGCTGAGCACTCAATCCTTCCTTCATCTCCATGCCCATTTCCTTACTGATCCTTTTGGCCTTTAAAATGTGTTTTCCCGCGTAGCCTGCTATGAAAGTTTTCCTCTCTGATTAAGGTTCTCTCTGTTCTCTCCTACTGAGGGCTGTTTTATTGTATTGACTCCCATGGAAATCGTTTTGAGTGCTCGGTGGCCACCGTAACCACTGCGTTACACATACTGTTATGTACAGTGTGTATCCGAGGCAGGGGGGTCAGTCCAGTCTAATGTGAAGCTATAAACTTTATTTAGGCTGCAAGCGTCGGCTGATTAAACACACCGAAGTTCTACAGAGTTTTGTCTTGGCGAAAGCAGAGATTTGAGCCCCATACCTTCCGTGACTTACCGTTCTCGCTGAGCTGTAGGAAGGACCCTGAGCTTTGCTTCACGGAAAGGACATTTCACTCCCGGCTGTGGGTTTCCCCCCATCAGCAGCCAATTCCTCTCTGCTCCTGCTTCTCTGAACCTTTACCTGCCCTTCTTTCCTGGCTTTTAGTTGCAGTTCCTTCTTCTGTATCAGTGCAGCCGTTTCTTTCCTGAGTTTAGAAAAGTAATCTTGGGGATGATAGATTTTCATGTTATATATTTGTATAGGTCTCCATGTAGCAGATTAGCACCTGTCAAGTCTCTCTGCGGGTAACTCTCATTTCAGATAATTGGCAAAGATTTATCTTTAAAGGTGTCTTGCTACTGATTTGGATGCTTTTTGAATTGAGTTCTCAGATAAGAAGTGATCATCCTACTGGATACTGCTTGGAGAGGAGTCCCAGTATCTGCTTTACCAAGGTTAAAGCTTCACGAAGTCTGTAATCTTCTGTTTTTGTCCCAGCTACTGTATTTACGGTACATAGCAGTATTGTAAGACTCTATTTTTGTTTTGATCCAAAGAGATAACAAATGTCCTCAAATCATATTTCAAAAGAATAGAATATTATTATTGATTAAAAAACCCTTGAAGTTGGTATATGGTCTGTGAATATGCATGTACCTCTTTGTCATTGAGTATGTTGCGAAGTTTAAATAAATGTTATAGCTTCTTATTAGACAGCTTTTGCTTCCTCAGATTAATACCACAGATAATGTATATACATATATACACTTAAAATTGACAGGACATTTATTTTTCTTTCCAGTGGCAGAAATCCATTAGAAGTAAACAAATTCTTTACTCTTATCAGGGTGCTTTGTGTTGTCTGCATTTAGAGATAAAGCTCCACTATTTTATCACGGCGCGCGCACGCCTTGCTGGCAGCGCTAAAGGGAGATCGTGCTGCATAATGAAGTTACAGTTGGCCGCAGTGACTGGAAATTCATCTGAAACACATGTTGCATGATAGGTTATGGTTCGTGCTTTCCTTTATGCTTCTCCCTCACACATTTGTAAAAGAGCCGCGGTTTTCTGAGAGTTTGAGCTTTTATGACTTTGTCACAAACACAGTGGAGGTCAGAGGGGTTGCGTTCAGCAGCGAGTCACGCGGTGACTGCGCGGTTAATTAGTGAACGCTCTGCCGCCGAAGTCACTGCTGCTGCAGCCCCTTGAAACTGCTCTAGTTATATTTGGGGATAAACCCATTAGACTTCTAACGCTCAGAGATTTCTCCCGTAGTCCTGCAGTCAATTTGCTTTCCTTATTTCACCAAGTGAATGTGATCTTCTTTTCAAATCCACTGAGAGATGCTACCCTCTGTTAAATTGCTTCCCTCGGTCTATCTGTTGTTCAGATGCCTTACCGTGTGATACAGGGTACAATAAAATGACTTTCAAGATAAAATATTTATGCACAGGCAGGGCGCAGTGGTCATGGGAGAGCAAAAGAAAGAAATGACATTTACAGGGGGAAAATAACCAGCGCGCAGAGAGGACTTTCTTTCTAGCAGCCGCAAGACCTGCAAATTTATCCAGAGGTCTCATAAATGGGAGTGATTTGCGCAGTAGTTGTACGTTTATTTCCGCTTAGCTTCTGACATCATCTAGTGTCATCGTTCACCAGGAACTTCATAAGTCTCAGTCAATCTTGTCATTTTGTGTTAGGAAAAGAGCTGAACTCTAAAACAGCTCCTCATGCAATGCTCAAAAAAAGAAAAGCCCAAACCAAAACTAACTGGTAAGTAAGTTCTGAGTGTACAGGAGAAATCCTGGTGTACGGGAGTGTCAAGAAGTTGTGGTGCATGATCTAAGGTGGGCATGTCCAGTGGGTGGGAAGTGGTGAAGCATGGAGTGATCTGTCTTCTCTAGGGGAACAGGGCTGAGAGGTATCAGCTGGAATAAAAGAGAGGTTAGGAGGAAGGGAAGAGACCTCAGAAACAGGAGGATATTCCAGCTCGGAGAAGGTGGTACCCAGCTAAGGCAGGAAAGGCAGTTTACAGGGTGTTTGCAACCAAAGATCCCAACAGCAATTCTGAGTCCATACAGGTTGCGGAGCAGTGAGACCATGATGTTCTTCGAAATCGCTGGTCCTCACCAGTAACAATTGTCCTCCCCACTGACTGTCTTGGACTAGAGAAAGAGGTATATGTATTTTTTTTTCTTTGCTGTTTTTGAATTTATATAAAGCTTGTTGATTACGGTTGACATGGATGAGTTATTTTTAACTCTTAATGAATTAGCTAATTTGGTAGTTATTAACAGTTAAAAAATTTCATTTTGTACTTGGAAAACCCTCAGAAGCCCTTCAGGAAATAAATTCCTCAAAGAATATGAACTGCAGACTTACTGAAAGAAATAATTGCACACTAAGCTAATTATTGGCTTTGGCTTGTGTTTGAAAAATTATGTCCAGACTATCATATGAAGACAGTAGTGGCTTGCAAGGGCTCACAGCAGAAAATCTCCTAGGTGCAGTGGGGTCCCCTCTTGGGTCTGAAGCATGCTTTTGGTGCAGGCTGTAGCAGTATAATGCCATGAGCCAGCTATTCGGGCGATGTACATTGGCACTGGCGACTTTTACCTAGGCAGTTGATTCCCATGTCTTTCCTTCTCAGAGTGGTTTATTGTCAGCTACCATGACTTCCCAGGTAACTAAACCCCAGAATTCCCAAACCATTTTGAGCTCAGTTATTTGGGATGCAAATACAGAAACAGCTAAAAAAATGATAGTTTGAGAGCTGCATCTTCAGGGTACTGACAAAAATGAGACATTTCTCTTGGGAGCAGAGCACACCTTAGCTCCATTAGGACAACTACATAGAATCATAGAATCATTAAGGTTGGAAAAGACCTCTAAGATCATCAAGTCCAACCGTCAACCCAACACCACCATGCCCACTAGACCACGTCCCGAAGCACCCTCAAGCACCCTCAAGTAGCTTCTAGTCTACCACCTCTAGTCTGATAGTGCCTGCAGCTTTCCTTTTGATTTCTATCCCTATTCTTTATTCCTTCGCTTTCATGCATACATTTCCCCCAAACCTCTTCTTTCCGTTAGGCTCCTGACTGTGCATGACCCTCCAGCCCTTGGATCTGTGGAGGCAGGAGGAAGGTGGAGCTGTGACTGGCTTGCAGCACCTGGCACTATGGGGTACACGATTTTCCAGTGAATTGAGCTTTTCCATTTTTCTGCTTTGCATTGAACTCTGTAATCTTGGACCCCTGAAGACTTGGAAGATTACCTGAAGTTTTTGAACGAGTGAGAGCAAAACAGAAAAATGGGAAATTATGGTGTTTAGTAGGAGACCTTGCTTCACTTGATCTGCAAGAGTCAGGAAAAGTTCACACATAAGAAACTGCCTCTGTGTTCAAAAAATAGCCTCAAAGGGGTTTAGTCCAATAACTAGGATCCATAAGTCAATTTTCAATCCACTTATCATAGGTGATGTATGGCATATGAAAGAAACAAGGCATCACGGTATTTGTCTTTTACTTTTAAGTGTATCATAAAAGATTTATGGCATTTGTGGTCAATAGGAGGAAACGTCAAGGTCACTTAATTTGTCAGAGCACGAAAGACTATTAGCAAAGTCACGGCATGGGCTCTGGTGTAGCAGGGTCCAAGTGCTTACCCCTGTAATGGAGAAGAACAAATGTTAATGTGTCGGTATCTCAATTCCCAATTGTAATTGTAGTTGTATGTATTGTAGCCTAACTGGCAGGTGAGAAATAAATGCTTTAGAGGTACGTTACTTCATGCATGAAAATTTAAAAAACTGATCTGAGAGAGTTATTGTGAGTTGTCAGGACTGGAACACGTGGAAGACAAAGTGTGTGAGCAGGCTGGGGCAGACAGCAGCTCGGTCTGAAGAGACGCACCATAATGGAAAATCACAGAATTCCCTCTTAGCTGGTTCAAACAAATATAATCTTGTTTTACACTCCAGTGCCTTCAATTGCCTAAGAGAACAGCATTTTTTAACATCTAATTTGAATCATCTGACCTACCGTTGTGCAGCTTTATGTAGTTTTACTGAGCAAAAAATTAAGTAATCAGTAATGTTTCAAGCTGGTGGTGTGGTATTGCATACTTAAGTTTGGTATGATAATGTTCCTTTCTCCCAATATGTGATTTTCAACAAATGCTTGATAAAGCCTGTTGAGATATGAAATTGATGGAAAGCTCTAATATCTCAAAGCTCTCATCTCCAAGTATTGAGTGTACATTTCTTCAGTCTCCTGTAGTGTGCTATGGGACAAGTGCCCCTGTGTTATTCAGCTGCAAAGTCTGAAATACATACACGTGTTTCTCCAACAAATATAGCAATCTGATGGTGGTTGCTTAAACTTTAATGCACAGTTTATGATAGGCAACAGAATTCTCCTCCTTTAGACTCAAAGCCTCATTCACTCCTGTCAAATTCTGCATCCCAGTGACATGGATGAATGGAAGACTGAATTCAGCTCCCTATGAAGAAACCCTGCAACTCATGAATTGTCTGAATGCTTAAAGAGTTATTTAATAACAAAGAAATAATTTGGCTGGTAGGGGATGTTTCTGTCACTGATAAAGGGAAAACAACTCTCACAGCCCATGAAACGGGAAAAAAAAATCAGTTAAAAGTTCATGAGCGAAGTAAAATATTTTCCATTTTCCACTGCAACTTTTTAAAAGAAGCAGCATTTCTTCATGGGCTTCTCTTCACTGAAAATGTTCTTTAAAAGTGTGAGCAGTTGTTAAAATGACATATCAGAAAAATGAATTGCTTGTGAAGAAATGTGAGCCTAAAGAGGAGCATGGGAGGTGGGGATAGAAAAAGGAGAAATAAATTGCCCTATTCATTACTTTTCTTGACACCTTTTTCCACTTCCCATCCTAATTGTAGTCTGTGAAATGCAGTTATCCTGTGTCAACAGCTCTGTGCAGAAGCCCTTTAAGGAAGTCTTCACCTCTCCAGGAGAATCATTAAGCTCATAGGATGAGCGTTTACCTTTTGGGTCCATATTTAACTATGAATATTTGGAACACAGAGACCAAAAGCTTCATATAGCTCCTGGTGTTGCAGCAGAAATGCAGGAAATTGCTTCGCCAGTATCTTCACGTAGTAATTTTATTGAAATTGATAAAAAAGTTTTGCTGATTCTCCATGCTTTACAGGAGGTGTGGCAAAAAGACACAAAATCTGTCACTGGAGTAATGATACAGAGACTCCCAAATAAGCATACTCTGTTTCTAAGTCTAATCTTAGTATATAGGTTGAGAAAAAAAAAAAAAGCTGCTCAGTTGCAGGTGGAGTTATTGGAAAGGTGAGCTCCTAAAAAGGCTTTGGGAACCTCAATGCGTTCATGATTTTTGGCTTCGGTTTCTAATACATTTAGGTGAAAGTAGTCAGATGAGATGGTCCCAGAGCTAAACCAGCCGGTTCAGAGTAAGAAGCACAGGATGTGCCTCGTCTGATTTGTTCACGACGAGCTTGTTCGTGCTTGTAAAGAAATCGCAGTTACGCTGGGCAGTCCTCGGGGTTACCATCTTCAGCTGCTGACGTTTGCCTCGTCGCTTCATCGGGAAGTGCTGGTAACTCCCCTCCCGGGCTGGCCCATCACCTCGGCACGGGCTGGGGTCTGCACCCAACGTTTGTCCCCCAGCGCTCCCCACCAGGGGTCTGGAGACGGCACAGGTAACAACCCAGGCGCATGTGGACCCGTTCTTGCACACGTGGACCCGTTCTTGCGCGTATGTTTTGGTGTTGTTCAATTTTTCTTGTGTAGACAATGCCTACAGGGACTATAAAAGTGCTCAGGTTTGAAAATGTATCAAAGCACATCGTATTTCAAATGTAAAAGTAGCCGTTGGCAGTGCTGCTTTCACTTAGGCATGTGCCCAGCGTGTTCAGCACAAGAAAATCTCTCTCACCAATGTACAGTATGAGCCATTAAAAAAATCCCCCCAAAACTGGGCAGTGACGTTGCGTGTTTAATAAGTTTCTAAAATTCTGTATAAGGTTTTCTTCTGGTCTGTGTCACCACTGATGAGAAAAATGTCCTGTGGTTCGTTGTTATATTCCTGCTGTCAGTCTGATTTTCCAGGGAGAAGGGCTACTTTTGCTGACCTTCTTTTCACAGGGATTTCAGCGGAGAGCATGGTGATTCTGAATTGAAACGATATAACCTGGGCGTGTAGCACACGATAGTGTTGCAGAATTTCTCCCCACGGGGAGAGTGCCAACAATACATTTAAGCTTGGTCTTCAAATGAGTTTTGGCCCAGGCAGTATCCCTGCGTTTCTGGGAAGGGGAGGAGGACGTGAAAGACACTAATTGCAGCCTGGCTGGTTAGATGAGAGTGCCCCAGAGAGGGTGCATTCGTTGTTCACGGCTTTCTGGTTTATGAAGTAGGACAGGTAGGACAGCAGAGCTGGATTTGTCGTGTAATCGTGGTATTATTTTGGTCCAGGTACTGGGTCTGTGTGAATGGGGGCTGATTCATTCTGGCAAAGATTTGTAGCTGGTCCTTTTAAAGAAGCAAAAAACGCGAAGCAAAAAATGCAAAGCAAAAGCCACCCTCAACTTCTGAGCACTCCCTTTGTTCATTCTGACACGGTGTAAAGCAGCAGGTTTTTCTTGTGTCTTTTATGCAAAACTCCAGAACACACGTATTTAGGCTGCTCTGCAGTCACCTGTTAAGAGTAGCATCTGATTAGACCACGTTGCCTTGAAAGGTTTATTTATATTAACAAAGCTCCTAGCAAATACAGGCTGACATTTACTTTGTAACGATGATAATTTCCAGTGATTTAACATTGTGATTTTGGCTTCCTATTGTTTTGTTCAATACCCCCTTCATCACGAGCCTGTGAGTTCTGCCAGAGACCCCCCTGCAGTCACCATGGCCAGAATTACATGTTACGGGGAAAGTCTCTCTTTATGGCAGCTGGTGATCAGTGTTGCCCTGAAATGTGACTGGTGACTGATGGAGAACTGGAAATTATATATGAGTGTGCTGGAAATTACCTATCCCTTAAAAAAACAAAACAAAAGAGCAGCCACACTGCGATGAGCTGGGGTGGCAGCTATTTCACGTAGTGTGTGAAGCAACTTTTCCTGTTACGTATCCTGAATTTACTGACATTTCGTTTTACCAAAAGGTCCTCTGTTTTGTACCAAGGTACAGGATTAAAAGGAGACGTGTCTGTGTTCAGGAAAAGGGTAATGAGTTCACTAATTATCTTGATCCTGAGCCTCCGAGAATAGGTCAGTTCCTTTCCTGTTCATCATTTCTCCTCGCCCTTGCTACGACATGTTCAGTAATGACACCGAGAGTGAGGGACTTACAAGACACCGGCCCCATTAGTGTGCAGCTGCCCTTGCTCCTGCTTGCCTGTGAATCCCATTCCCTTTAGGAGACAATTCTTCTTGGTGGGACCTGTCAAAGGTCCCCACCTGAGCACTTGCAATAGAGTACTCCGCTGCAGCAATGGTTCTACCTTCGTTTACAACAAAGTAACTCAGTGAAACCACTGGCATTGCAAAAAGCTGAGGATGAGGTTGGAGGATGCTAATGGAAGTGCCCTGTAGTCATCAGGCAGCTCACGGTGTGGAGCAGGGATGGATGGTGACGGTGGAGACCACCAGCACCGCGGCTGCAGCCGGGCTGCAGCCACCGCACCCGAGCTGGCCATGCTCGGCTCCCTTCCCCTGGGAAGGAAGCAGGTGACTTCCGAGCACGGTTCATCTGAGCAGGTGGAGACATCTGCGCGAAGATGAAGTGAATCACACCCTGGGGCTCAGTGTCACCATCAGCTAGATTTCTCTTGACCGTAAAGAGACTTTATCTCATAGGACCCCTAGGGTCCTTCCTAATCACTGGAGAGGAATGGGCATTTTAGGGATGCAGTTCTCCTCCTCCTGCAGTGACAGTCTCATATAGGTCACCTGAATTTTGCACCTTTAAGGGGCCTCAGGTAACCAGCTGGATGTGGCTGCCTATGCACTGGTTTACACCAGGTGTGGTGGATGCCACCATTAGGTATACAGCGTTACGTATAGATACAGCAGTTATTTAGGAACGTGCAATGTCTGACACATAGCAGCATCCAACACCTGCGGGAACAGAAGCGACCTGCCTGAAGATGCTGTGTTCCTGTACGTCCCAGCAAGAGGGACATACAGCTATGCCGATTATTCCTGCGCCCCAATGCATCGTGCCTTGGGGACGTACCCTCTGTTTTGGGGGAGAAAGTGGCAAATCAGACCAGCACTGTGACAGCACAGGGACGTGCGCGAAGTCACCAGGACCAGGTACTTTGGTCTCACCTGAGATTTCTGAGCAGTTCTGTAAAATAACTACTGCTAAGGTGAGGGAGCTGGAATATGGCTGGAACTGAGGAGCATGGTATGTTTTATGGCAGGGAAGTTAGAGGAAACACAGAACAGCTGCTAAGACAAAGGCAAGCCCTAGGGTAAAAGTGAGACAAAACGGATACTTGGAAAAGTCAGTCTGATGAGCTAAAAAAAATTAGAATTGTCCCTTCTGAATTTAGATATCTGGTCATTTTAACTTGGGTAATCTTTTGCTTGAGCATTTAATCATGCTAATGCTACATGACTTGTTATCTATTATTAAACCTCCTAGAGCTTTTAAGCAGCAGGCGGAAAGAAAGCTCAGCAGTCACAAATGGGTCCATGAGAAGCCTTGCTGGACAAATACCAGGAAAATCAGCTGTGCTATGGTGAAAGCTGCATTGCACCCATGGAATAAGTACCTTACAATATTTACGAATGAGAGAGAACCTCTAAAAAGCATATGTCTCTGCTAAATGTCTCCCGTTAGAAATGCAGGAATTCCCATTAGTCCCGAGAAAACCAATTCCATTTCAGTTGTGAAGTCAATATTGCAAACTACTGAGTCGTAATGGCGTTAATTGTATTGCTCAAGAACTTTTAAACCACATTAGTCTCGTTTAATTCAACTTAAAGGAACACAAAGAGAATTGAGTTCTCTAAACGTGGTTGGGTCTATTTTCCAAAATGCCCTTTTGAGTACAATTCATGTTACACAGTAGATGACAACAGCAAGAGGAAATTTCCCTTAAGTAGAGGTAGGAAGGAGGCAAACCCAGCCACGATTTCTGGTGATGTTCATCCAGACTGACGGGGTGACTCCTCTCATCAGGAGTCTAACAGAATACAGTTAAACTTCATCTTTAAGCTTTCTGGGCATTTACTGGGAGGTTTAACTGTCTGAGGTGCGCCGGTTCCCCCAACGGCAGGTGAACTTCTGCTGCTGTTTTCCCATACACTTTATATGGGATGTTGTGGTTCTGCTGCAAAAGGACAATAAAACCACCAGTCAGACACCAAGGGAATATGTATAACCACATATAACCCCTGCAGGGACCCCTTGGTAGAGATTCAGTCAAGAAGTAGTCAGGCCATGGATGTACAGGATGCTCAGGACTATATTCAGATGTTGTCTTTCTTTGAAAGATCTTTGCTGAGAGATGGGAGAATGATGTGGAAATGTATTACTTATAAACACCTTCTTTGCCCATAAGTATCCTTTTTTTGGACAGGTTTTTTTTGTAGGAATAGCCATAAGTATTGTGAAGGGAGCATCTTTCTTACAGGGAGAGGCTGTGAGACCTGAGACTGCTTAGCCTGGAGGAGACCCAAGGAGGTTTTATCCACGTGGATAAATACCTGGTGGGAGGGAACGATGAAGATGGAGCCAGGCTTCTCTCAGTGGTGCCCACTGACAGGACAAGAGGCAATGGGCACGTATTAAAAACCATGACATTCCATCTGAACACAAGAAAACACTTTTCTCCTGTGCCAAATGCTGGCACAGATTGCCCAGTGAGGTTGTGGAGTCTCCATCCTTGGAGATACCCAAAACGCAACCAGACGTGGTCCTGAGCAACCTGCTCTGGGTGACCCTGCTGGAGGTGGGAGGGTGGACTAGATCCAGAGGTCCCTGCCAACCTCAGCCATTCTGTGAAGGCCTGAATTGATACATCCTGGCAAGCACATCACTCTCTCCAGTTGAACTTGGTAGTGATATTAGCAGCTATTCTTGTGCTGAGACAGTGAAGAATTAGTTTTCCATCTTAAAAAAATTGTATTTGCTTTTATTTAAAGCTGAAAAAGATTTATAACTTGAAACCTAACACGAAAATTTCCCAGACATGCAAAACATATCAACAGCTAATTTTCTTTTTGTAACTTTTTAATTTTCTTTCCACCATATGGCTTAAATTGTGTGTGAATTAATATTATTCATAAATGCAGTACAAATAGGAATAAGACCAATTATAGCAAAATGTTCACCATCTTTTTAATCTCTAAGGTTATGGGAAAGGCTGTTCTCTTGCAAATTTAATATCTTAACAAAAATCACATGGTATGCAATGTTTGACTTTTGCCCCGTGGTACTTGTCAAGTTTGCAATATTTTGCCAACAAATTAGCAAGCGGCGTATTGCAGTGAATTTTTATAGGCCAGAGGGAATCTGCCATTTGGCTTCCAAGTGTTTGCAACGTGCTACATGAGTAATTTGGATCTGGTAGGATTCAGTTCAGAGTTTCTGGTATCTCAGCTGGCACAGTCCTCTCTGGCTTCTATTTCGGGAAGCTGATAATTGCTTTGGGCTGGCTGCGGTGCTGCATGCTCGAGTCACAGGGGGGTTCTCTTCTAGTCAAATGTACAGTTTGGATATTGCTGTAGAGCAAATTACACCAGATTTTTAAGGCCTATTTAGAGATGAATAACTACAGAATGGTCACTTGGCAATGATTCAATAGCGCACCCATTAGAACTTCGTGCATGGCAGTCATCAGAGCCTGAGATCACTTGTATTTCATCAGATCCCAGCGCAATCTCTCCCGGTATCCTCATTCCCACAGTGATTTAGAGAAGAAGAGACACAGACAAATTTAGACTGATATTTCCAGTAATCTGGCTTGCTGATGGACATCTGCAGCTGAGGAGTTTCATAAGCAAAAACTCTTATCTGCATTTTTTTTTATTTAATTTTCCTTAATTGACCTTCTTTCATAAACTCGTGTAGTCCATAAGAGGATGATGACACTTGCAATAGTTGGTGTCCTTATTTGCATTACATACTTAAGCACAGAATAGAAGGAGCCTGTTCAGCATCGATGGGAGCTGTAGCCTTGCAAGTATTCCCAGAAGCTGGGTCTGGACGTCAAATCCGAGCTCAGCAGAGCTTGTTACCGTGATGAGCCAGGCTGGACTTGCTGCGGCAGTTGGGGTGAGGCACTTTATGGAATAGACAATGCTTTTGGTGCTGCCAGGAGAACGTGGGCCTTGCTAAACGTGCGTCTGTCCCAGGCTCCTGCTGGCGGGCACCAGCTTCTTGAGAACCTGAATCCAAGTTTGGACTGAGTCCTTGACAAGCTGCAGTGAGGAAACCCTCAGCCGGTTCCTGCCCCACCTGGTGGAAAGGTCCTAAGAAGATACTGGAGGGAGGTATTTGCTGATGGGAAAATGCAGCGTACGCTTTTCTCACCTCAGTTTAAATGCAACCTCTTTTAAATTAAATTAATCTGAGATTAAATATGGTGAAAGAATAGTTAATTGACATCTTTTTGCTGCCAAAACTTCAACTCATTTTTCTTAAAATTTTTCACCTAGATGACTATACGTCTCTTCACTTATCTCTCTTGGTATTTACAGTTTAATTCAATGAGACCGTTCATCTCCTTTCTCATTGTTGGTATCCTCGCTGTGTTATCCTCTTACACCTGCAACCCAAAAACGTCTTCTGAAGCTGAAACCCGAGTTGCAAAACTCCCCTGCAACAGCGCATCCCTCCGTCAGCAGCACAGCCCCCAGGGCACCGTCGCCTGGGCTCACCCGCTCCCTGCTTCGTCTCTGACACCCTTAGCCCATTTGCTCTTTGCATTTGAGTATCACGTGTCTGAAGTTTGCTGTTCGTGGAAGACGTGCAGACCCTGATCTTCCCGTAAATACGCCTGTACGAGGGTGACAGCCCCGCTCGGCTGGGGGAGGCCTCCCCTGGCTCAGCATTGAACCCGCAAAGCAAATCGGAGGATGCTGCCCAGGAAAAGGCAGTGGACAAATGCACTTTTTTCTGCTTTTGGGTGATGGAAAAGCTCCCTCTGCCACGGAAAATAAGTTTTCTGTAGAATCTGAGGCAGATTGGCAGCAACCACAGTCCTGCCTAACGCCGTTCAAGGCCGCGTTGCGGATCCAGTCCCATGACTCTGCTTAATTGTTAAAACGAAGCTTCTGAATCTAAGAGTTCCTTGTGGTGGGCCGTTATGTCCAGAGACCAGATTTTAATACACAGAGCTGATTTAATGAAGTGAACTTGACTGAAGTTGTGAGGGACATCAACAAAGTCTTTCTAGAAAAGAAAACAGTTTTGCAATAAATTAATGCCATCTGGTGCTATCTATGTCAGATGGACTCTCTGCATCTGTTACAGCCACAGGAGAGGAGACGTAAAAGAGAAGAATGAGAAAAAAACCAAATAATACATCGCTTCTGGATTGTACTAAAGCTTAGTCTCTAAGTGGCCCTTTTTTCTCTTTTCCAGCATAGTGAGAAATACACAGGCATGCTTGAAAGTATATCACCAATTTTCCATAAAGAAGCCCTTCTTTATTTTGTTGTTCTTCTATTTTTTTTCCCCCTCTTATTCAGAACCTAGAGGTTCACGTACAAGCTTTGAGGTAGTTTGGTTTTAAATAGGCTGCACTGAAAATATCCACGGCTGCTTCGATAAATTGTAGTAAATTCCTCATGGAGAGTACAGGGTTGAATAGCAGCTTTCATCTCTCCTCCCTCTCCAGCTCCGGTTCTTTGCAGCTGGAGTTTTCATTTGAAATCCTGTTCCCTCCCACCCATTTGGATCTTTTTTTCTTTGAGTCCGGCTAAACGTACGGGGTTTAGTTAGTAAATGTTGAGCCACCTCTGTGCTGACCTGCACAGCACAGAACTGTTGTAGGGGGGTGGAGGAAATACCTGCTAAAACCCTCCCCGAATCACATCCTCTTGTGACAGTTATTAATTGCACTGGTCAGTTATACGAGAGCAAAATGCGACTGTAAACTAAAACTGATGCTCATAGGTTAGATTCTCACTGCTAATTATTTGAGTTCCTTTCTACTGTGTGGACGTTTGGTACATCAATCCTCTAATTTATATCCCTGTACTCAGAGTGTAAGTTTTCCAGCTGACAACAACAAGGAGTTGTTAATCTCACGTTTACCTCCTTTCTCGTGACGTTTTGGATGCTTTGTGTGTAAACCCTGTGCCCGGTTCAGGAGTTTGCTGGCGGGGGTGTTCAGGGGCTGCCTGCGGGGTGGGAGCGAGGTGAGCTGAGGGTGGTGGTTGTGCTTCGTCCTTCAGGGCCAGATGATGGAAACTCAGACAGAGGTATCTATGTTTTTTCAGAGGTGATGTCCGAAAGATTTCCCTGTATTTCTCAGAATCGGCACTTTCCACCTGCCTTTCCCGATTCCAGCGATTTAGTCGCGGCTCTGGTTCTCCCTCACCTTGCGTCCCCCGCGCTCGGCGGTGCGGTTTCGCCCCATGGCGTTGGCTGATCGCGAGCAGCCTGCCCGGGGCTGTCGTCCGCGCGGGGAAGGGAAGAAATGCATCAAGAGAAGATGCAACACGGCTCCTGTGTTATTTCCATCCCTCGCGTTTCACTGCGGCTGACAGGCGCCTGTCCTCTGTCACGTGGATGTCACTTTTTGCTGACGAGCCCCTGCTCCGCTGCTGATGGATTGGAAACCGCGCCGGTTATCTCCGAGTCCTTCAAACATAAGTGGCTCTTCCCCGTTTTGCCAGACGGAGAAAAGGGAGCTATGCTTTTGACAAAGATACCCATTTCTGAGCGTGTTAGTTCCCCAGACACCCTCTTCTGCCCTGTCTCAGGTCTGCTGTCGCCCCGTGGGTGACGAGGCGCGATGCTAAACGGCTCCCAGCCCTGGCCCGGCTCCTCCGGTGTCGGTCTCTGTGCCACCTTGCTCCTGCTGCCAGCGGGCTGCAGGCTTTCGCGGCAGGGGACAGGGCAGCTGGTTATCAACTTGTTTGTGCGTCTTTTAAAGGCTTTATTTTAGCTTTAACGATACTGAATCCTAGACAAGCCTGCTGCCGTGCAGCATTTCTGGTATACATTTAATTGCACTAAAGTGCTTAGTATTACTGAAGCAAATGATTATAATAGTTACATTTCCCTTCTCTCTTTTATATATGTACAGCATGTGCTAATTATTTTCATAAATAGCTTAAGCTGTGTCGCTTATTTTATTTTTACTTTGCACCTAAAATGGCTTTCCAGAACATTAGCAGAAGATCTGTGTCTTTCTCTAACCCCAAATCTTTACATCTAACACACTCTCGGGCGTAGCAATGCAGTGGCAGCCACACACTAAGAAATTCTCATCTCCTTTGTCCATTTTTATTTTCTCTTATGCACTGACATTTGCACTTAATTATAAGTACTGTGTAGAGCACGTCATCTGTCATTATTCAGTAGACTCAAGAGGCTTTTTCTTGTTTGGGGAATTGGAAATACATCCACTTTCGAAATTGTGAACCAAATGTGTTTTTTAATGATTTTCCCCAAAGTCTTCAGAGTTTCAGAAAAAGCTTACAATAGGGAATATCTAGCAAGTACTTCCAGGACTATCCAGAGGATCATTTACCATAGCTGTCTCCATAGCACACTTAATACTGTGAAAGTTCAGTATAGTCCTTACTTAAAACTACATACGGAGGGGAGCATGTGGATTTCAAGCATTCATTTGGGAGCAGAGCAGCATTAATGGTTTGATGGATAGCTTCACTATCAGCTCTTGAAATAATTATGTTTTGTAAATGGAATGCATAAAGAACTGATCAGCGATGCCGGGCTATGGTAATGCGCGAAGCCGAGCGCGCGCCATCGAGCCGCTGAATGGCAAGGATTTTTTTTTCCACTGCGAATCGTAATGGCGCAGCTTGTGCTCTGAAGCGAAGCTGCTAATGCCCAGGCTAGACAGGGGCTGGGCTTTTTGGAGCTACTCTCGCAGGACCTCTGCGTTTGCATTTCAGAGCCACGCTTTTCCAGTGAAAGCGGAAATTTCTACTGGGGGATTTCTACTGAGCCTAGCAATTTCATCTCAAAGGCTGCTCTCTAAAAGGGGGCTTTGCCGCGGAGGCAGGCTCTCGAGGCTGCTCCTGGGGAGCTGCGGTGTGTGCGAAACACGCCGCTGCTTCCACAAAAAACCTTACAGCGTTGCAAAACCTTGTATGCCTAAACTGCCATTGCAAATGTGAGGGGGGGGAATTTGAGAATAGTTTTCCCACTGTTTTTCCTCTCACCTGGAAAATATAAATAAATAACATAAATTCAGCTCAGCCATATCACCTGAAGGAAGGAGGTGAAGAGTTCGGCTATTATAATTCTGATTGCAGGCCAGGAAGATGCTACATTGGCACAGCACGGTTGTGGAAGCATGTTATCCATCTTCTCACTGCATCACTAGGATGATAGCACAAACCCATTCCTTAATTAGTGTTTAAGCATTGCTTTGTCTATTTATATGTTTTTACCTTGCTATTCTAGCAGGTAAGTGTTTCTTGGAAGAAGAGGCTGTTACTCGTGACACTGCATTTAGAGAAGTCCCGGATCTCTGTTTGTTGGAGGCGCCCGGCAGCAGCCGGAGGGGACGGTGCCTGTCGGTGCCATTCCCTGGTCACAGAGGTCCCAAACCTCTGGAGCTGTGGGACACAGGTGCCACTGGCGTAACTCCTTTGCAACGGAGTGCCTGCAGGCAGCAGACACAGATTTGGAGAGAGGGCTGTCCCGGAGTCGGGCATATCCGTCCACTTCTAGAAGACTTTAGTAAATGGTCCAAACTCGGTTTTGTTTCCCAGAGCGTGGGGGACGAGGTGCTCCTGGCTGCCAGGCTGGAGGTCTTGTTGGGGATCCCCCGGGAAGCCCCCAGCCTCTGCCCGCACCTCCCCACCTCCTGCCGCCCTTGGGCTTTCTTCGGGGATGGGAGGTGTGATGCTGGGGAGGGCACTGGCTGTGGGCCCTGGCACCGTCACTGGGGTTTTCTGAAGGAAACTACCCAAAGCAGTGTTTTGGGAGCCCTAGTCTCGGTGAGTGTCTAGGCATCCCAAATTTCACGCAAGGAGCAGCGTTATTTCATGGCTCAGCTTTTCCAGGGTGCAGTGACTGGGGCACGGCGAGAATGAAGTCGTGTTGGAAGCGCCTCCGTGATCGCAAAACGCTTTGGGATGCCGGTGTGAATAACTGAAATGGGGGAGGCTGATCTCCTTCGTCTTAGACTCATCTGCATGCAACCAGGACTTTCTCCGACCCGGTCTCAGTATTTCATCTCCTCTAAGGGCATGCGTCTCTTGGAGAGGCTGCGGTTCAGCCAGGAGCAGCGGCACTAGCTCTCTTCTTGCTTCATTTAGTCAGCGGCGTGTTACAATCAAGGAGGATATTAGGAATTTTCCATGAAGTGCTGTTTTGATGACACTACCTATCTGAAGAGGCAACTTCTGGATTCATGTATACATTATCAGCATGGATGTATTCATTATAGCATTAGCGCTGAGGAGCTAATGCATTCTGCTTATAAAACATTACAATTCTGAGCCAGTGTGTAACAGATACACATCAGAGTCAAGGTATTGTTATTCGTCTGTGCTCTGCAGCCCTGCCTGAATGTAAGCACCTTCCCTTTGCAGAGGGAACAGTTATCATGCTCTGCTTCTCCTCTCACTCAGGTTTTAACCCGCCGTGATTTTATTAAGTGGCACCACTCAGTATTTGCAGAATTGCAAGCAGGAAGAGAACCATTATGTTTTACAAAAAATTACATCATTTGAAATGGCCAGGAGAAAAACAACAGAGGAGGAATAACTGGTTTTGACAACAGTTGATTCTGGATATTTAGCGATCTCTTTCAATATACAAAATCTATCACAGCCAATAAGGACAATCAAACATTTTTCTATGAAAAAGGAAAGCCAAAAATCTCTTTGGTCATGGCAGACAGTGGCTGAGAAGTGAACAGGGATTTTACTGAAATGGGTCCTTGCAACATGTCCGGTCCCCAGCCCGCTGGAGGCCTGGCCATTTATTTTGTGGTGGCTTCTCTGTGAGGGGACATTGCGGTTCCCCAGAGCACCGAGGTTTGCTGTACGTAGGTGCCCGTGCCGCGGCGGTGACCCTGCAGGCAGCCCCATTACTCCAGCTCCGGGAGGAGCAGCCTTCAGACCCGTCTCGAGCTCTGCTGAGCACGGGGAAAGCAAACAGCAGTTGCTGAGGAGCTCTAACGTGTACAAAAGAACTGCAAAACCAAAAGGCAATGTTTGTATATCCCTGCTTTTCCACGCGGAGTCGCATCACGCGCAAGGCCACCCCTGCAGCAAGCTTTGGAGAGGGTCCGGAGGGCTGCCGGTGACAGCTCTGCCGTGGCCAGACACCACGGGGACACCAGCTGTGCTGGGGTCAGCCACGGTGCAGGGCATCTGCTGCCACAGATCGGGGTTTGGCTGGGGCTCTCTGATGGCCAGGTTGGTTTTTGATCAGTTAGTGGGGACAGCGTGTGGGTGCGCGCTGCCCCTGTCTGCGTAGGAAGGCTGCTTTTCGGGCGGGGAACCCACTGAGACCTTTGAAAGTCGGGGTAACCATTTCAAAGCAGCCTCTGAAGCCTGTTCAAGTGGCAGTGATCTGACGCTGGTCTTGCGCCGGAGACTCCATCTCTGCAAACGCCATCCTTCCGCAGCACCGCTCTCTTGGGTCCATTACGCTCTGTGCCTTTCTGCTATTTATTTTCCTTCTCTTTTGAATGCGTGTCCTTTTTGCTCTCTCTTTTCTCATCTGGGCTGGATTAGAAATGCTCTGTTTGCTGTTCAATTAAAGTGGCCACTCAGACACTGCGAAGTTCAAATAGTTTTAGTTTTTGCCTTAAATATATCTTTCTGGATTTAATGGGCTTTGCAGGCTATAGTTTCAAATTGGTTATTAATGGGATTTGTACAAGGAACTCTTGCTTTGTGTTCTTAAAAATAATATAAGAAGTCATTCCATTGGCATTTAATTTCGTCGATTCAGGCATGTCAAGAGGGATCTGTCGGGCGTCACATTAAGACTTGGCCTGTATATGATGGGTCTGCAAAGTGAGGGCTGCACTACATCTGGCAAATTCAACAGCAGCCTGGTAATTAACTCAAATTATTGGCTTTTGCTTTCTTTAACACTATAACTATAATTATTGTTATTATTCCCTGGAGAACATCTCCACTGCAAAGCTCCACTAAGATATAAAAGGCAACAAAATTGGCAGCCAGGTTAAATTTGTACCCATTGTATGACAGTCATGCCCTGGTGGCAATACTCTTTGCCATGGCTTTGCTGTTCATTTCAAAGATATCCCAAGGATCTGAAGATCCACATTCCATCAGTTTGCTCCAAATCTCCGGGGTGGGATTACAAAACCTGTTTGAGATAGAGAGGCCCCGCCAGCCTCGTGCCCTGCCCACGGGCCAGAGCCCCTGCCAGCACCGCACTGCAGCATCCTCCGGTGAAAAATAAATGTGATTTAAACTTGCGGGTCAGCTACCCGTCCTGATAACACCGCAGCTTGTGATTGTGCAACAAGTGCTTATGCTAAAGGGTGTTAAGGTATATTTATTAAAATCCACTCAAGTCCGTTGTGCTTGTGGGTGTTTAAAGGCGAGGAGAACAAGGGACGTGCTGGGCTGTGGAGATGCAAAGCCTTTTCTTTCTCAGCCTTGTCTGCAGCCATTGCACTGGTTTGCCCTGGGGTTCGCGGCTGCAGCTGGTGAGCGAGCCTCTGCTGCTCAGAACGAGAGAAGGCAACAGCAAAATGACAAAGGGCTGGGAACCTCCAGAAAAGGCAGAGATGAATTGGAGGCAGAGGTTCAGGGTGGTTTTTATTTTCTCTGAACCAGCCTTTGGAGAGTGCCGAGAGGAGGACGGCAACAGCAGGCACGTTTATGTTGGTGGTTGGTGTGTTGTGCTGGCGACGTGTGAAACAACCTTTTCACTCCTGTTTGGGGTATTTTTTCATGTTCTCTCCCCACCCACCCGTGGCTGTGAGCCCCTGAGACTCCAAACCCACCTCCACCAGAGGTTTTCTTCTGGGACAGTCCAGCCCTCGGGGGAGGATGGGACCCGGATGGGTTTTAACCCAAGCGCTGTGGGAGCATTCCTGGATCACCACCACCCCTTGGGAGGCTGCTGGGCCAAAAGCAGCGCAAGGCTCACGGTGGTGAGCGGCACCGACCGTGCACTTGTGCCTCCCATTGCACATGTTGCTGTGCTCTGCACCGCTCATCCTCGGCGCTCAGCGCTTCACGGCAAGCGCCGTAACAGGCTCTTTAATTAACCAGATATAGGAAAATATTGCAACTATAATCTCAAGCAGCTACACGTTTCTGTTCCTTGCAGGAGGCAATGCTTGCTTTCCCTCTGTGCGCTATCCTGAGCCGACGACTTGGGTGGGTTTTGGGTGGTGCTGGCTCCCACCACCGTGTCTCCAGCCTGTGGCTGGGCTTAAAAGCAGAACCGGCGAAGGGGGTGGGACAGCAGACCCTCACCAGCACCCGCGAGTCACGGCGATGCCTGCTGCCCCACGGGACCTGCGGCACGGAGAGCCACAGGCAATGGGTCAGAGACCCACCTCAGCATGTGATGGGAAACCTTGAGAAGCCTTTTCTAAAGGAGACCCCAGCTTTGGGGGTCTGCAGATACCCCAGAGCGCTGCTGTTTTGCTGCTGCCTCAAGCGCAGGGTCCCGGGTGGAATTTCCTGCGGAGGAGAAGAGCAGCACGTGTGTCGGTGTGCACGCCTGCAGCGCAGGGTGACGGTGTGCTGGGGGTGAGCACTCCGTGGCGCTGGCGTGGGGGGGTCGCACCCCGTCCCCCTGCGCTGGGACACAGCCGAGCTTCTCGCAGGGTCCTCCAGAAGTGCACACACCCCAAATCAGTTACTGCTTTTGAAAACCTGAGCTCACGTGCCTCTGGCTCTGAAATCATGGGGGGAGAATGAAGGTAATCGTGGAAAGCAGAGCGATATCTCTGCATTTCCTACGTACGTGTCCAGTGAGCCCAATCTACTTGGTCTCTATTAAAAAAATGGGGTGCAGTTAAAATGCAGATGTCCTTTTATTAATGAAGAAAAACCGGTGATATGCTCTTAAATGAGGGGAAAGCATTTATCATTTACTCAGATGAATCAGCTGGCGTTTCTCCCTGCTGCTGCGTCTCTCTGTAGCTGATGAAAATGTAATGCATGTTGAAGTCATCAGCAACAAATTTTTGAATTGCACATTGTACTGAGCCCAGCTTTAATAGCATCCTCCTGTGAAATGACAGGCAGAAATATATGTCCTTCAGAATGATTTATACCCTGGATTAGGTGCAGGTTGTAAAGAAACACCAAGTTTAAATCACTGTCAACCTTGAAACGACAGCAGAGAAGGTGGTGACCCCAGTTAAAAAGTAAACAAAACAACTGTGTTTCTCAATAGATTGAACTGCAAACTGTCTTTAAAAATAAAATCTGTGACTTTAATGTTGTCTGCTTTAAAATTAAATGGGAAATGGGGGTGTTGTGTGCGTTTCACAATTACAATTCAAAACAGCTGGATGGGAAACCATAAGCCATAGCAAAGACTTGAAGCTAAGTTGCATTAGTAACCTACGTTAAACTGCTCTTAACTGGGACATACAGATAAGCCAGGAAACTAAAACAGTGTGAGGAAGATTTTTTTGGGCAGGAAGAGTAAAAAAATATTTTTACCCATTTGCAATCTAAAGATTTTGTTTCGTCTTTGCTAAAAGCCACTCACAAACCTGAATATCCCCTTATTCCTCTGAAAGCAGCGGGCAGCCCTTTGCCGTCGGCCCGCGCAGCCCTGCCTGGGCTCGTGTCTGCCACGCTGGGGGCTGGGGAAGCACCGACCCCTCCGAGATTTGCCCGGGCCAGGCAGCACGCGGTGCTCTGCAGCCTCACCTCCAGTGGAAGCCGACGGACGGTTGCTCCCAGACATGGGTCTGGTTGTCTCTAGGTGAACACTGAAAGACTGAGTCATGCATAATTATTGGATTCTGGAAATTTGTCTGTTTTCCCAAGCTAATATCGCAAAAACGGATCAGAGCTGCAAACAAATCCGTGTCTCAGCACTGTAATGCTGCACGTTGTCTCCGAGTAGCTGAAGGTATTTCAGTGATGTATGTTAATACCTTTTTATCTGTACCTGTGAATTGCCATCAGGACCTTGCTTTGCTGCCTGGAAGGTCCCTTCTCCTGGTGTCAGGAGGCTTTAATCCGCAGCTCGGCGCAGAGCGGCGCCGGTGGCTTCCCAGAGCTGGTCCAGGTGGAGAACCGAGTCCAGTTGCCATGGCAATGCAGTGCCCCTCCATCATCAGGGCGATGTTTAATTAAACCGTTCCTTCTTTAGATGCCTGGGCCCAACGAGAGGGTCATTCCTAGCTTTTCCATCACCTTCAGTTTAATATTATTTTGCAAATGTCATTAATTTGTGTTCAGCTGAAAGAGAATAGCCTGAACATGCAGCTCTGCGACCTGAAATTTTCCTGTTGTTTTGTCTTCTTTGGGGAAGAAAAGTCAAAAACCCAAAGCCCACAATTCATGCACTAATTAACACACTGCAGATGATGGCAGGGCTGGCTGGGCCACGGCAGCCCACTTGGCATACGGAGGGGGGTGTGTGGCTTTAGTGGTGTGCAAGGGTTAGAGCTCCCCGCTGGGATTTTGGCAGTGGGATGCGGGTGTCCTCCGAGAGTCCCGCGTGGTGTCAGAGCGGGGTCTGCCCCCTGCCCTGCGCTGCCGTGCCGGCAGGCGCTGTGCCTGCTGAAGCCTGCGTTCACCCTCGCCACGCACGGGTATCCCACCGTCTTCTTGTTTTATCGTCTTTGTGAGTACAGGTCTGCATGAACATATGGTAAAAGGAGGTGGGAGCAGTAAAAAATATACACGTTTTTATGCGTGAACCTGCCCAGTGCTTTTTCCGAAACTAACTCAACATACCTGAAGAAGAGATAATCGAGCTCTTTTTTGTGAGCTCTGAAGCAGAGCCCTGGCAGTACTGCTGCCACCGACAGCCCCCTCGGAGGGAAAACCTGGCTGCTTGTTCTCCCGGGGGCTCGGCATTCGCAGGCTGTGACCTCCCCAGGGAAAGGTGGTCCCCTCCTGTGGGCAGCCCGGAGGTGAACCTGGCCAGGAGGGTGCTCAGCGAACAGAAACGGCGGCGGCACAGGCAGGGGCTGAGGTGGGAGGGCGGCTCCAGAGGACACGTGTGGCACTGGCGGGGCTTCCCCTGCCTGGGACAGCCGCCGCCTTGTCCCTGTGCTCCGCAGGGCAGTGACAGGGAGGTGCCGAGTGCTTCTGGAGCAGGTTTTGATCTGCGTGGCAGGTGACAAAGCTGCCAGGGGACGCGAATCCGGGCCGACTCGGAGCATGCCCATCAGCACCGGTGTGAACCGGGGGGGAGATGGCTGCCCCCCCACCAGTACACACCACCCTTTAACCCCTTGTGGCGAGGTCAGAAGTGAAGCCTCAGCAGCGTTTCTTTCTTTCAGAACATTTCTTTCCCTCCTGAGCAATAAAAGCAGGAGTAAGACATCCAGGAGGAGCTGGGGACGTGGAAGGAGTGGTATAAATTCAGCACGCGTTGTTCTCGGGGCCAGGATGTATGTCTGATCAGCTCATCCTTCTTCTCTTGTTTTTCCCCCAGCTGCTCCACAGGGACAGTTCAATTCCACCAGAAGAACGGGGGGACGCACGGTGTCACCGTACCAACACGACTCACACCAGCCCGACTGTGTTTTGGCTTGCTGCCTGTCCTCACCTGGGGCTTGAGAAATCTCCCCCTCACATATCCCTCCGGCATACCTTTCTCCTGTTAAATGCCATCGGTCCCTGCTCTGAGCAGGCAGAGCATCCGAGGAGGACGGCTGGGACACCAGAGCCAGCCCTGCGCCACGCAGGGGCAGCAGGGTCCGGAGGTGCGCAGGCGTGGAAGCATCCTCCGGTTTTTGGGCATGGATGGGCAGGACCCTGTGAGGGTTTGGCCGAGGGCAGGCCAGTGGGGAGGGGTACGGGCAGGGTGGGCAGAGTTAGGGTAGGGTCCAGGCTGTGCTTATATGGCCCTTGCGAGGGCTGCTGGGGCGTGGGGTTAGAAGCGAAGGGAAGAAAAAAGGCAAAGGAAGGGAAATCACAGAATCGTTGAGGTTGGATTAGAGGCTTAAGATCATCGAGTCCAACCGTTAACCTACCACTGCCAAGTCCAGCACTAAACTGCGTCCCTAAGCGCCACGTGGAAATGAATGGGATCTCGCTGGGCAGAGCTGGAGGGGAGGAAAGGGCCTTTTTCAGGAGATGATCTATTCCCGTCCGCTGAGCCTGGCCCGGGGGTCCCTCCAGGGAAGTCCCTTACGTGGCTGTTTCGAACATTGGCATGAGGCGCCTGACTGCATCACAGCTGCTGTGAATATTAACGTGGCCATTCAACGATTTGCCTTTTCCCATGGCACTTCCAGGAATTGTTTTAAATTAGTTTTAAAAATTACTGTTCCTGGTTGCCTTTTAGCAGTTTTTATGCAGCATTAAGTTGGTTTACCCTGACGGGTTAATGGCTTTGTAAATGCTAATACGTAACTACTCAACAAATGCAAAATTAAATATGGTCTCTGTTATTATTATGATCATAATTTGATTAAACAAGTTCTCACTGTTCCATCCAGAGAAATGGGTGACTCTGCATTGTGTTTGCTCACGCGTGGTGTTGATCTCTGCAAGTGGAACTGGGATTGATTATGAGGTTATTTTTTCATAGTCCCTTCAGACACACGGAACATCGCAAGAGCTCTCGGCAACATCGCAAAGACTCCATATATCGGGATGCAATAGAAACCAGTTGGAAGCAGTGGACCGAAAGAAGAGGCAAGGTTTTGACACAAAGATGGGGCTGCAGTGTGGAAGAGGGGCACCTCAGGGACGGCAGGACATAGCACAGCCCAACTCCTCATATGGGTCAGAATATTTTGCTTTTTCTTTTCTGCCTTTCGGGGCAGAACGGGTACTGCTGCATAGGCAATCAAAGCTCTTTCCAACATCCCATTTCTGCTCACAGGGAAGAACTTTGGGCTGTTATCAAAACTTCTTTATCGCAATTTATATGTGGGAAGGCTGCCAAAGTGTAAATGAGTCAATACTACCGTGTAGAGTCACAAATGAAGTTACTATAGAGGATGATTAGCTAATTGCAGTTAATTACTTTGAAAACATAGCACCCAGACCAAACAGAAAGTATCATAAAGAAATTATTCTTTGTCACTTCATGGCTGACAGGATAATGAGGCCCCAACTATTTTCCTACAACTAATTCTTTGTTTGCTTTACAGGCTGATACCTGCTGATAAGATGCTTTACTTTCAAGTGATAAATTATCTTAATTAACTTTAATTGTTTGCAGACAATTTTATGCAAATTGAGACATTTAAGGAACAGAAGCGGAGATTTAGCTGTGGCTTGGGAGATGGCTAAGGAGCACTAAACTTTTCTCATATCGGTGGGCCTTTTAGTCTTAAAAATAAGAATGTGCGTCCTGGGGGGTGATGCTGCAGCGAGGTGGGACGGCAGCCACGTACCTGTGTGTGGCATGTGAGAACAAATGCAATCACGGTGTTTTCTCAGCCTTTCCCCAAAGAGATCAGTGGCTTCTCACCACTAGCCAGGATACACACTGGAGTCTTATTCCAACCCCTCCTGACAAACAGGAGGCACTAGGAGGGTGGATTATCTTCCTTGTAGCTTTATTTCCCCAACTGCTAAATTGCTATAGCCTGTTTTTATTGGCGATTTTCTCTTTGAGTATAAATCAGACCATGCCTCTTGCTGGGAATTCTGGTGACTGACAAGGATTTTCACCCTAAAAAGGGAAATGTGTACCAAGAGTACATGTAGAAAAAAAAAAACACCCTTAGAGTGGGTGTATTCAAGATGAATAAAATTTATTTACCAGTGAACTGGATGTGCTAAACTGGATATGAGGTCCCGAGTGCCAGGAGGGTGCTGAGCACCCTGTAGCACCCAGCACCGTTGGGAGCCCGGTAGTACCCAAGGGTGCTCAGCAGCAGCAAGGTCTGGAGCAGCGTCCCATGATTGCATCAAAACTCTGCTTGAAAGTTAAAACCAGGTGTTTTCAGTTTTCATCAAGGAAACCATATAATGAGGGTGTGGGGCTGGGCTAGTGCTGTGAGGTAGGAGTTGGGTAGGAGAGCTGTGGGTGCCCTGAGGACAGCCCTGTCCTGCAGCTCTTGCCTGTTGGAGCTGGTAAGTGCTGTGTGCAATTTTATTTTATTTTTTTTTCTGGTTGAGGTTTCTACTGCTTTTTCTCTGGCATTTCAGCTTTCCCATGTGTTTACGTGCTAGGGAAGAATGAATGGTTGGATTTAGTGAGGGGAGGCTGAGCTCCCCCAGAACGTGCTTCTTGCTGTTGTGGGTATTATGTGCTGATGTTTTTAGTGCCAGATTAAATGCCATTTGGGTATTACAGCTCTCTTTCTCTGGAATTAAAGAGAGGCACCTAGGAACATTATACTTAGTGCTTTCTTTTTTTTAATGTAGGATCTCAAAATGTTAATCAGATGAGCCTGTAGCGTTACAGCAGTCCTGGGACTGACTGCTCACTTCATGAGATGTCTCCTTCTAATAATAACTTCAGTGGAGTAAAAATATGTTTTCATTTAATAATTCAGGAGGAAAATACAAAGATAAGATGGGGGAAAGGCTTCTTTTTCCAGGCTACTAGAAGAAATGACACTGAATGTTTCAAAGGAATGGCACTATCATCTTGCTGTGGTTGATTGGCTTGAGTTGGCAGTTGTGGGGTGTGCTGGTTTGGGCTGGGTTAGAGTTAACTTTCTTCACAGCAGCTAGTATGGGGCTGTGTTTTGGATTTGTGCTGAAAACAGTGTTGATAGCACAGGGATGTTTTTGTTACTGNCCACTGGAGGGGAGTGAGCGGCTGCGTGGGACTTTGTTGCCAGCTGGGGTTAAACCGTGATGTGGGGGTTGCTCTTTGCTGGGGCTGTGGAGAAGGCAATGAGCTGGCCAGCTGTTTGTGCACTTGAGCTTGGAGTGAAATGGCAATTTTGGTACTTATAACCTAAAAGAGTCTGTTTTTATTGCAAATCAAGTTGCAGCAGGTGAGGTGCATTTTGGCTTAAAAGAAGGCAGTGGTTGTTTGCTTCTTCCTTTGGGAAGTAATTTGCCATAGCAGATCCACGAAACCCCCCTTTGTGGTGAGAGCAGTTCTGTAACCTAATAAGTTAGGAACTCCTATGTAAAATCCTACTCTTGCAGGTAGGAGTTCAGATGCCTGGTTCCTGGTGGCCTTGCAGGGAATGTGGTGAGTGCTGAAAGCACAAGACCCCAGCGTGTTTCTAAATAGACACAGCTGGGCTGCATTGGGTACTGGGGTGGGGGTTTCCCAGCCATTATGCAGAGCAGACCCACCTGCTTCCTGGCCTCTTTCATCATGGCCATGTTCTTGTGTCACCTGCTTACCTGGGGACCTGACCTGATCCCATCCCCGAGAGCTGCGGGTGAGGAGGTGGCAGTCACCTGGCGAGCTCTGAGCTGGATCCTCAGCAGCCGCCTACGTGGTGCCAGCCCAGGGAAGAAAGAAAATCGAACATATCCATTCCCTGTCCTCCCTACCCTTCAGGTGCCTGGCTATCTCTAAGAACCAGAAGGAGCCTGGATGACTCCTGACAGTTGGGTGCCAAACTCTGTATCGCTGTGGTTGCGTTTGCAGTGGTGTTAATACCTTCCGCGGGTTGTGCTCAGCCCGGTGCCTTTTGTAAAATGGCTTGTGGTCAACACCAAAAACACTTTAAAAAAATTACAATGAACTGTAAACTTTCAGTGAGCTTTAAGTTTTGCTTTTATGGTTTCAAAATGTTTTATATAGTTTTCAAAAAATAGAAAGGCAAGCATGCTTTCCTTGGTTCTCCATGTGGTTGGTTGGTTGTACTTAGGTGACACCTGAGTGGCAATTACTGTCTGTGTTGGGGAAAAATGAGCAAGGGCAAACTGAGCAAACTCCTTGTTCTAAATGGCAAATGTGACTTTGGCTCCAGGTTCACAGTGGGTTTGAAAGTTAAAGAATTATAGAATAGCTGAGATTGGAAGGGACCTTGAAAGATCATCTGGCCCAATCTTTCATGGGAAAGGGAGCTCTGTGAGATTATCTAGGTATACCTTTATCTTGCTACTACTTGGAAATGTAACCCAGTAACAAAACAAGCTGTGCGGAAAAGAATGTAGTCTACTCTGGATAGGATTTTTGTTTAATAAGATCAGCCACTATTAATTTCCTTTATTCTCCAACTTACTGAGGAAATATTAGATTGTGATGAAACTAAATTACATCTCATGAAAAGTATAAGTGAAAATGAAAACCGTTGACATAAAAAACAATGTCTTATTTTGGTCAGTACCTGGAACCTGAACAATCATTTTTCTCAAAAGTTTTCATTTGCTGTAACCTTGGGCTTTGGCTTGTCAATATATCCAGGGTTCCCTTATGTACTTTCTATTTAGTCAAAAGCTGTTTAACAATCAAACTTCACTGATGAACTTGGGTATTTTTAAGTTTGAAATCCTCATATTGCAATTGTGTTTTATTTTCCTGTACACTGGCTTAACCTTGTCTGCAGGGGTGCCACCAGCTCATGTGCACTAACATCCAAAGATACTGAAGAAAATGAGACAAAGCTCTGTCTGTGCATCTCTGGCAATATCTGGCTGCTTTTTACAGCAGAGGAAACCCCCCCGAACAGCATCAGCTCCTACACAATTGAATGAGACCCATAAAGGTTAAAGGTGGTTTTCAGAACAAGGCTTTTTATATCTATACATATAATATTTTGTGTGAATTTGGGATGAAGTTAAATGTACACTCTTTAATTCCTGCCACGGCCAACTTTTTTCCTTATTTCAAGTGAAAAAATAGTTATTTTTGACCTGTGATCTTTTCTTGCAACAATTACCTTTGTGATCTTTTCTTATGGTTTAAAGATTGAAAACAATAGTTTCTCGGTCTTTGTAGCTTGTAATATCTCTACTTATGATTCAGAAAGCAGAAATGATAAACTGTGATTTATTTGCTGAGCAGTTACAGCTCACCAGTGATGCTTATTTAGACTATTCTCTCCCCTTTTCTTGTCTCAATATCTAACAAAGTCTGTTACCCAGCCATCTGTCTCTCCAAGAGAGCTCATTGGCATGTTATGCAGCTCTCTTGACTGAGGCACGTACGATCCCAACTTAAGTGAAGTGGGATGTACTTTTAAAAAGGTTAGACATTTGAGCAAAGGCTGAAATTGAGAGAACTTTATTCTCTTCAAACTTGTGTTTGGATAGAATGAAAAGCATTCTTTGCAGAGGGGAATGCCCGGTTGGGACAGCTGGGTATGTGGGTTGCAGTCCAGGTCTTTGTATATCATTAGTACTTTGCATGCTTTAAAAATTCTTTGCAGCAAGTTAAGAAGCATCCTCTGATCTGCAGAGGAAGCTGCTGAAATCATGTTTCTTTCCTTTTCCTCAAGCATAATTATAATACAAGGCACTGTTTGAAATCAGGTATTCTATTTTTTCTTTTTTCACTGGAAAACTCAGGCAATGCAAGAATTTTATCTTGGTTTCTTAGGTTTGATTAAACTTCAGTTAAGTGCGAGTCTGGGGTCGATGAGAGGAAAGGGGTTTAATGGAGTAAATCCAAAGAGACCTAGTACGTGGCTGCGTGCGGAGCGTTGCCGGTGCTGCGCAGCAGGAGCTGGCTCGGGAGAGCCCTCCGTTCCATCAGTCGCTATTGTTGGTCAGAAGGGTTTGCTACTATAGATACCTGCTCTGGGGGTCTAAAAGCCACCATCCCTCACTGCTGTGGTCCGTGTGTCCCCATCGCCTGGTTGGGGCTGGTTAGCTGTTAATTTGGTGGAAATTCCTGACGTGCTGCTTTAGCTGTCACGCAGGTGACTTTGCGGTAGGTGTATCAGCATCTTATAAAAGAGAGAAACGAATGAAGTGTAGCAGAATGAAGAGGAGTCGATAAAGAATGAGATTTTAAAACTGCCCTGTTGTTTAAAGAGATGTGTAATTTTCCATCAGCCATACCGTTTAGGAAAATCAATGGGAGATGGCCATCAATGTGTTCTTGGGCGCCGGGAGGGGAGAGCGAGCTCTGTGCATGTGCCTGGTCACCGCTAGGGAATGATTGCTTCGTGAGAGCTGGAACCGGCCGATGTGTGAACAGTCAGACAGATATTACTGGGGGAAGCCTACTTGTACTTGGTAAAAAGCCCATCTGGAACAGGGCACATAAAAGGCGGTGTCTAGTAGGAACCCAGCGTGCAGTGTTACCTGCATCGAACTGCAATTTGTTTTCTTCACTCGGGCAACGCGCAGCAATTCGGCAGCCTCTTGGGTAGCCGCTGTGCCGGGCGCTGCCTGTGCCTTCGCGGGTGCGTTACCCGTAACTCAGCCTGCGCTTCTTCCCATGCAACAAATGGAAGAGAACTGACATCCATGCTGACTGCTATTCTGGTTGTGGGTTGGTTTTGTGGGTTTTTAGGGTTTTTTTTTTTCCCCTTCCAAAAATGCCAATGGGCAGTAGCTATAAATGGAAGGCAAAGCCATAGGCAGTTCCCAAGTGTCAGAGGGAAAGTGCTGCTGAAGGAGGAGGAGTCCCGGTCCTGTTGTGTATAAAGTGATCGAAAGCCAAAGCACTTGCACTGCATTTCACCCCTGCCTGAAGTCACCTGCTCGTGGCAGCTGCAGAAGTGTTTTAGCATCAGCAGCTCAATGTTTGAGATAACCATAAATTCAATACAGAGTTATAAAGAGGCACCAGAAGGTTTCTTGGCAGGTCTTCCTCTCCTGTGACCCAGCTGTGCTGGGAGCTTTGACTCTCCGTGAGCCAAAGGAAAGAAGGGGGGGAGCATTTCTGGGCTTGGGCTGAGTTGGCCCATGCAGAGGTTGATTCTTTTGCAGATGTGGGGAGAGCAGCCTGAGCCCGAGCTCTTGGCGAAGGCGCTCCGCTGGGTCCCTGAACTTGGAAGCGGTGGCATTGCCTACCAGGGCAAGGGGCACTTTTCTGTGGAAATTTGGAGCTTAGGCTCGTGTGACCAGCATCCCTGCCTTCGCTTCTGAGACTGCCGTGCTGATGAGTCCGAGATAGGCGGCTTGGCCCGCCTGGGGCAGGATGGACCACAGTGGGATCAGTGCAACCATAACATAGATTATAATCGCGTTTAGCAAGTTTGCGGAGAAGTACCGTTATTAGCATACACCTGCTGCTTTGGGACCAGCAGATCACGTGCTTGTCTGTGCTTGCTACTTGCTTTATCCAAAAAGAGGCATGATCCTGGCACTTTCTTCCCTATAAATGATGCAAAACAGCCTGGGGAACCCTTTCTCTGGACTGCAAATGTGTAGCTGTTGCCTTCAGTTCATCTGTGGATTCTCTCATGCAAATTCTCTTAAGAGGTGACAGATATATTTTATTATGGCTTTTGATTGTTTAAAAGCAGCATGCCCAACATGAATGTATTCCCAAGGTGCTGGACTCTTGCTTGCCTGTGCTTTAGCAGGTGATCTCATCAAAGTGGATGTTTTCCAGAGCCTTCAAGGGAAGGGGGGAGATGTCTCCATTGAAAACCTGTGCAGGGATTTCTTGAAATGCTCTAATTACCCTTATAAATTCTGTAGTGTGACTATGTGTTCCTCTTCTGCACATGCAGATAGTTTATATCTAAATGAAAACTTGTGGAAAAATTTCCCTATGCCAGGATGTTTTTTGTACTAATTTGGAATCAAAGGACCTTAACATAATTGCTTATTCAAATAAGAACCCATTTGCATATAAAATATTTATATTAATTGGGGAATAAATTGCTTATCTAGCAATGCTAAAATAACTGTTCCATGAATCTCAGAGGTGAGAATGACCTCTCTAAGGACTACTAAAACGAAGAGACCATATCATCTTTAAGGTTTGCTTAAGTTTAAAGTCTCTATTTAAGGAATTATTTAAGAAAAAAACAAAACTATCGTAGCACAAAAAGCCTTTTATGCAGGAAATGGGAACAGGAATTCAGCTGCTGTAAAAAAACCCCATGGAACTTGAGGAAAACTTGAGAAGAATAAAGTGCATTGAGAATGTTTGAGTCTTAATTGCAGAGGTTCTCTGGGGACATCTTGCAACACAAAGCGAAAGCAGGGTGACCGCAAAGCTGCAGAATCATAACTCCCACGTTCACCTTGCGGGTGTGCAAACAGCGTATTTGCAGGCTGATAACGATACCAAGGCTACGAGTGGTGACAACAGCTACCATCCTGCTCTTGGAAACTCTTAAAAACAGGTTTCTTTGCTGCCTTCAGGGAGAGGACACAAGAAAACTACGCGTGTCTTTCTGAATCGTTGGTTTGGTGCTGCGTTTTCGGTGTACTTCTCTTGCACGTTGGTGTCTGGTACACCCACCTGCAGCCAGAGGAGTGCAGGGCTTGGGGGGTTGTCCTGGTTTTGGC
>VWZR01014737.1:203496-226886 GCA_013397025.1 Oceanodroma tethys
AGGGGGGCACTTCCCCACCCGCACCGCTTCGGCAACCCCGTCACCCCTGGTCCTCGGCGCTGCTGATGGCGGCAGCGGTGCTGCCGAGGCGTTGACGGTGGGGTGTTCTGACGAGGGCACAGAAATGCTGTGTGTGCTCTAGGTGCGAAGCGCCTGGCGCTGGCTCCGTACCGGCCAGTGCTCACCACTAAGCAGGGCACGGCTGGCTGGGGCTGAGGTGTGCCCGAGCTAGATTTTGGTAAATGAAAAGGCTTGCTTTGAACGTCAGAGGTGTAGCGTATTTACTTATTTCACCCCCTTCGAGACCATTCCGTACAATGAGGTGCTTTGTTTTATTTAAGGCATTGCTGGGTAATGTCTAGCTTGTAAATGACTTCTTTAAAAGCGTTATTTACCAGAGGTACTTTAACTTTATTGGTTAAGATCACTTTTAGTTTACTCATCTAGACACTCTGCAGTATGCTTACGGCAAAGCAGACAGGATTAGTAAAACAAAATTCTTGGCAGGTTTAGCAGTCAGTTATAAACTGAGAGAGGAATTGCTGATCTTCTAGGGATGGAAGTAAATATCAAGGAACTTAATGTGTTTGTTCCTGGAGAGTCTGGTCACCTCCTCTCCAAATTTCTGAAGGAACTTGCACATCTGTAATAAGCTCAGCAGATTTTTTTTTTTCGCAGATTCTTTGGATATTTTCACAGGAATATAGGGATGGAGCTGTGAGACTGGAGGGCTGTAAATATGGTATCTTCATTTAAGAAGGGGCAAGAAAAGGCAATGTTACAAATAAAGACTTTTCAGCTGGCATTATTAAGCAAGACTTTATACTGGTCTTTTAGGAAATATAATTATAGATAGAGAGGAAGACACTATTTTTCCTGGCCTTATCAAAACCAGCCTGTGTCAGATTTCCATCCCAAACTGGCTGCCCTGCCCAGCCGCGGGCGCTCACTGATGCTCCTTCTTGGATCGTCCGGCAGCAGCTCCTGCCTGTCTGCTGAGCCGTGCACAAACCGAAATGTGCGCTCCCAGCCCAGCTCGCGTCCCGACGGCCGCTCTTCCCCCCCAGTACCAAGGGAAGAAACGCTACCTGCAGAGCTTGCGATGTGTGTGCTGTCCCGGATGGTTTTTTGCATAATGTACGTGTTTCCGTCAGTGGTACATTTTCTTTCAGTGCTCTGACGACAGCTGATTTAATTAAGTACATCAATCACCCCTGTTATAACTACTTCTTTTCCTGTTTGCTGGCAACAAAAATCTGCTTCAAAGTGAGGACCATTAACATTGTTGTCTTCCCTTATGGGAAATATTTTGCTCATGAATTTAACCAAGCATAAGAATAATAAAATAATAATGAAAGTGGGATGAGGTTCAAGAGCAAGAATAAAGAAAAGGGAAACCTGGCTATCATGGCAATCGTAGAAGTATATGTCACATGATGACAAAAGTATATCCTTGGACTGCAGGAAGCAGGAGGAAAATGGGTAGGTTTATAGAGAAATTAAGAGTTTATTTTTTCCTCAATTACAGTAATGGAAATGACTTGTGGGTGGCACCTCAGCTTTTCAGATCGGAGCCTTGTCATTTAGGGTAGTCTTGATGTTTTGTCTATAACAATTTTGCAGAAAAATAAGAATATGACTGTAAGGCTTCCTTTAGTCAGGGAGGGCTTGGCTCGGCACTGTGCTGGGAAGCGATATATTGTGTTTGTGTCCAAATTACAAAAGCAAGGAATGTCCTTGAGAGCCAGGATGGGTGGTGGCAAGTGGGTGATGTCCATATCATCCAAACTGGACTGCTGGACACCTTTCCCTGGTAAACCATGACTACGGGATGGCAGGAGGCCAGGCGGAGCTGGGAACTTCCCTGCTGGCAGGTTATCTATTTCCTTGCCCACCGCTCCCCTCCAGAAACACATGGTTTGCTTCCTGGCAAAATTCATTAAATAAGAGGATATGTGACTACTGAGCACAATTAAGCCGTCAGCGTGGCCACAGGTGGTGCTCACGGTGACGGGGACCTCCACAGGGATGATGACAGGGGGAGGACCTGCTACCCTGGGTGTCACACTGATGGACACATCGAACTTTGGGGTAGGTGATCACAGGAGGACAGAGAAGGGAAAGGGGCTGATTTTGGGGACCTGCGAGGAAGGCATTTGAAGGGATTTGTGTATCCATCAACCTTCTCTCTTTGGTGTGTTTTTTTTTCTTTGTGGTCTTAGTGCACAGGCTCAGATGCAAACCCATCTGCCTGCTCATGGTGGCTTCACCACTCATGGTGTGCTCCGGCCAGGAAAGGCTGTTCCTTACGGTGCCTCTAACTCACTGGAACAGATGAGTCTGTCAGAGATAGGAGATGACAAACACAGATTGCTATCTGCTAGGGCTGCGTTTAGCCGAGTCTGACGTGGATCTCCGTGCCTTGAAGGGGTCAAGGACCAGGCAGGGGCATGTGGCTCACGCTGGACTCCTCGAGCTGATCACGTTTATTTTGGTGCCAGAAGTAGAAGTTTTGCTAATTTTTTCCTCCTCTCGGTGTTTGCTATAGAAGTATGGGGCCAAGGGTATTATTAAATCCTTATAGTAAGACTATACAGTCTTGTCTGGTGGGTGTCAGCTCAGTGTGGTTGGCAGGATTAATACAATCCGTCTTGTACATCTGATTGCCGGTGCTTGTTGTGGAGGCTCTGGCACTCGCTTCTCTCTCATGGTAGCAAGCAGCGGTGCTGGATAAAGCAGGGAACAACTAAAGTGGATCCAGAGCAAAGTGAACTCGGAGTGAATAGATCTTCCATCATCAAAATGTGTCTGATTCGGCAGCGTACTTCAGCAACAAGAAGTACCTCAGCAATTTACCCCTCTTCAACAGCACGCTTAAACATGTACCTAAATCCAGTTGATGTCCCCAAATCTTACTCTGCTTTGCAAAGAAGAGCTGTTTTCTCAAAGGTGGTCTGTTGTCTCCTGGAAGCTTCAGCCAAGAGGGAGGTGCCCTGCCGGATTCACAGCTGGGATTTGAATGGGCTGGATTTGGCGCTGTTTGAGGGAGGGATAAGAGAAGCATCTTCTCTAGAAAGAGGAGATAAACAAAAGTGGAGCTTTTCGATAGTTTTGTTTGGTGCCAGTACTGGTATTTTTTTTCCTTTCAGCAGCACTTTTTCCCTGAAATAACAAGTCTGATATGAACTTAAAAACTTGGGCTAAATATTAAAAAAAAAAAAATAGTTCAGAGGGGTTGATGAATGTTTGGGGTAAAGAAAAAAAGAGCAGCAGAAGGTGCTGGAAAGGGCAGCAGTGCTGCATGACTCCGCAGGCAGGACCTTGCAGGTCAGGAGCTCCAGCTGGAGTCTGCCATGAGCTCTTGGGGCAGGTGAGGTTCCCCCATGTCCCCCCCAAACTGGGCTGCCCCAGCCAGGGGTCTGGAGAAGCATCCTTCCCCTCGAGGCAAGGTTCGAGGCCACGGCTGGAGCGCCGTGTCTGGTTCTGGGCCCTGGTACAAAAGAGACAAGGGTTGCGGTGGGTCTTATAATAAGGCATCTTCTTGCTGGCAGCAAGAACCTGATGGGGAGGTGTCAGTGGGAGATCTGGGCTCATCTCGGAGTGGTGCAGGGGTGGGGGAGAGGCAACAGCGCAAGTCACAGCAGGGGAAACTGATTAAATGTTAGGAAAAACTCTCTCCTCACGAAGGCAATGAAACCCTGGCACGGACACCTGAGGAGGCTGTGGTAGCTCAGTCACTGGGGATGTTCAAAACTTACTGGGGCAAAGCCACTGGTCTTGTAGCATTTGCTGTCTTCTGATGACACTTGTTTTGTCTAAAGTGTTTTAAATGCAACAGTTCAAAGTGGTCAAATAGCTATAACCATGTGGGTAAACTCAGCAGCAGCAGTGTTACTAGTCTGCATGTAATAAAGCAATTATTTTAGTTTTTTCCCCCCTTTTGCATTGGGAAACCAGAGGAGAGAAGGGGGAATTACAATGAAGACTTTGCTTCCTTGTCATTGCATTGTGTTTTTCTTTATCTGAGTGAAACCTGACAGCTTGAAAAATGCCATTCTGCTGGAGTTTATGTTCTGTAAACAGAGTTGAAATGGAGGCATTTGTTTAATACTTGACTAACTGGGTAACACTTAAAAACTTCATAAAGGTACATTATCAACTTTAAAATGTTCCTCTGAGAGCATACCTTCCGCTGTTTCCAAATACCAAAGCCAAGCATATAAATGAGATCCATTCAGAGGCGTTTTAGTGAAGAAATGTCTTGCTTGGCGTACTTCGTGGCACTGATTTGACTGAAGCTTATTAGATGACGGAGGACCCGGCGTAGCAAACGCGCTTCTCCAACACGGCGTGTTCCTGGCTGCTTGCGCTTCTGCCGCAGCAGGAGGCATCTCCTTTGGGTTCTCCACTAGGTATAGATCCCATAGCTTCGGGTGACAGAGGAGTCCCTTATTTAGTGCTCTGAAGGGGAACAGATGGGCACTTCTACGGACTACTGACAAGGATGGCCCAAGCCATGGAGAGGTCTCGGTGTATGGAAGGACCTGGTAAAAATTTTGAGCCTGATAAAAGACATGAGAAGGAGACCTATAGGGCAGGGATCTACAACAAGGGACTAGGTAGCAATTGTCTATTGCCTTGCTGATATAAGACTGTCAAAATTGTTTATTTGGGGGATGAAATGAGCATCATCTACAACAACTGAAGGGAAATTATAGCCTTTCCCACATTCTTTAGCAGCAAACAATTTTTGAACAACTGATGTAAGCCTATTTTATTATCAAGGAAAAGAGAAAGCACTTGGTTATGGCTGGAAGCCTGTGTAATTCTGAGAAATGTGAAAAACTTTGTAAACAAGCAGGAAACCAAAGTCAAAATTAATTCCAGCCAAAAGCTGCCATAAAAAGGAATAGTCAAGAAATCACTGGTGCATTTTAATAACTGCTAAAAGGAAGGGGGTAAATACAATATTAATTTTATGACTTATTTTTTCACACTCCAGTGAACATAAATTTTTGTAATTGTATTTACTGGGCTTGGCTGTGTTGAAAGATAAGGGATAATTACATTCTTGCCTGATGGGAAGGAGCCTATGAAATTACACCTTTTTTTAGTATGTTAACAATACTGTAATATTAGGGAATTCAATCTGATATTAATTAATGACAAGACAAAACATTATCAATTAAGTTCTGCAGACTTGGTCTGTGTTCTGAGAACTGAAAGTATTTTTGTATTTCCACTGTAATTACAATTTTGTTAGTCAGACCTGGCAACCCCCAGTCCTACAGCTGGGTTGCTGTTGTTTGCATGACCACGGTCTGCACAATTGGGACTGAGTATTTTACCACTCTTTCCAGTTTTGATTGGATTCCCAACTGTTTTATTGACTTTTCTCAATGTTGCATCTCAGGAATTTCTAAAGGATATCGGGAAGTTATCTCACAGCGCTGGTTGCATTGGAAAATTGCATGGCAATTCTAGTTTTTATGACTATGTAGTGAAGAGATCCAATGTAGATCTACACTTTTTCTATCCAGAAACTACGTGAAATGCCTCCACATAACCCAAGCCCTGGAGCCTGTGGCTTGTCGTACCTACAAGCAGCAGGACAGAAGTGGAGGTGAGGGGCTGCCTGAGTGGGGGGAGTACCTGCATTGGGCCTTTGGCCTTGGTGAGAAATGACAAAATATTACCCGTGACTGAAACCCTAAACCTGGGTGTGAGCCCTTTGATTTGCAAAGCAGGAGGTTACAGTAAAGGGCTGCTCAAGCTGTGCAAAGAAACAGTAATTGCAAAGCTTCTGTAGAGCTTTAAATGGTTAACGGTTGTCGGTGTAATGGAGAAGTGGTGCTTTACTGGTTGCTAAAAGCCTAGTAATAGGAAAGTCCAAATTTTCTGTAGCTCTTGATGTAATGCGGTATAATCTTAACACAAAAAAGAGCTGCAGGTGTGACGAAGGTGACAGGGATGCTCACGCTCATTGCTGGGTCCTGGTGCATCACCTCGGCTGTAGCTGGCACCCCCGTGCCCCTGTACGTGGGAACTACGGTCCCCTGCGGAGCGTGGGGACGGGGCAGTGCAGGGGGGGCTTGTTTGGCTGCTGTGTCCTCTGTACCCACCGTGTTGGGATTGAGCATCCGGAGGAGTGTCCTGGTTTTCCTGTAGCTTGTCACAGCGTGACCCCCAAGGTGGGATGTGCCGAAACAGCTCCATCTCCTATGCGCATCTCCACTCTTCTGTGTTTTTTTTCTTGCTTCTCTCACGTTTGTTTGCCATTTTGCACCCACTGTAAAGTTAATGTGTTTACACCTCCACTCAAGCGTTGTTTACTGATCTTACAGTAAAACCACCGTATCAAAGGCTTGGTTTGAACAGGCATAATTCCTGCTGGATTTCATATCCCGCTTTCAAAATCTGCTCCCATGTCCCTGATGTGCTTGCATGTGTATGGGTCTGTAAACACACACACAACTCCAAATTATCTGTTGATCTCTTGTGGGACTTTACATGATACTTAAATTTAAATCTCCCCTTATTTTAGCAAGTAGCGGAACCAGCTTCACTGGCTTTTAATTTCACACCTCCTTCTTGAAGACTGTGTTAAGTGTTCTTAACTGATAAATGCATATGCTGTTTGCAAGTGTTTAGAAACAGCAGTCTATTAGGAAGATCATTACTTCCTAATGTCTTAATTGGCAGGAGGAGCAACTTGTTCAAATATATTGGTTACTCAAACCTATTTACCTGCTCTGTGAAAATAGGCCATGTTTGGGCAGGTGTCCAGCCCTCCCCAGAAACCCTTGGTTCTGGGCTGAGACAATCCAGGCTCAGGAAGGAAAATAACTTCAAAGAGCTGTGAGATCAGAGCGGGGGGTGACTTCTGAGAAGATGGGAGCAGAAGGAGGTATGAAGGGAAATGGCTTTACCATCCCTTTTTGTGCAGGAGAAATTTTCTATTACTCTGCAGGGTTTGAGGGCAAGTGTTTGAGTCTCAGTTGATGTACCAGGTATCAAGAGAAGGGTTTGAAAGAGTTGGAGTGGCTCTGGGTCTTCCCCACCTGGTGACAGGCTGCTGCTCTCCCTTTCTGCCACCGACTGCATGACCGTGCTGGGTAAACTGCAATAGTTACTGGAAAAAATTGCCTGTTTTAGCCTTCCTAATTTTGCTTGAAGTCCCTAATAATTTGACTGAACAATAGAAAGATATATTGATAGAAATTGTGTTGGAATAATTGCAGTGTTCTGGTGGGAATGGAGGATGACGAAGGAGAGCCGAAGGGTAACAAGGGATAACAGTCTCTGGGAAGATGCGGGGGTGCTCCACCGGGAAATCGCCTAAAGGATTGCGTCTGATCTCTTGACCTCAGTAGTCTCCTTTGGATCGGAGCTCAGTCTTCCTGTCCCAAAGATGTAAAACCTCTCCCTGAGTTTGCTCTTTATTGTGGTGTAGTGGCCAGCCTCAGGCCTGCAGTGTCACATTGGCATCCAGCAGGGGCTTGGGACTAAATCACGCCCATAAACGCTTCCTCAAGACTAATTGTCATGGCTTCAGTATGGCCTTGTTGCTCCTGCCTTGAGGACGAGAGGAATGACTGAAGACTTCCAGCATTTTTTTTTCCTTTCCTTGAGGGGACAGTCCAAAAATATCCCAATTAGAGCTTTGTTGTGCTATGAGGAGGGTGGCTCCTGCCCTAAATGGCTCTGATGTAGGTGTGAAATGAGATAACAAGACATGCAACCAGCAGACAGGGTATAAAACTTGATAATTAAATGTACCTCTCTGCTCTGAGTAGGATTGCCTCTGCTGCTGTGTGTTACGACGCAGAGCTAGGCTCTTGAACTGGCATCTGTACATTGAAACCGGTACTTTGATAGTGGGTCCTTGTTGGATGGAAGAAAACGATGTACATAAACCATTACAAGATGTGGAGGGGCCTCTGTGCGAGTCCAAACTTTGCTGCTTGGTTCCTCCTTGACTTTGGGTGAATCTTTTATCAGGGTAACTGCCCATCTGTGTAGAGGGGATTATGGTTCTGCTTGTGCTTAGGTAAATCGATGCTCTTAAATGTAGGCTGTTTAGCCGGGGTAGGCGGGGGAAGCACACAAATGGCAGTAGTGCTCGTTGCCTACGGGTCTGTACTGGGGTTGAGTTGCGAGGGCTGGTGAGAGCTCTGGCCCTTCAGGACCTTGCGGGCGTGAGAAGTTGTGATGGCTCCTTGTCACCTGGATGTCATAATGTGTCACTCTGCTGGGAAGCAATTCTGGACTCTACCGTCAACAGGCAAAGTTGAAGTGATCTTGCGTGAGCTGGTCCTGGTCACTGGAGCCACCGTGTAGTCCTGAGCACCTTCCAGAGTGGTGAGGCAGAAGGCTCACAAGATACAGCCATTTGGAAAGTCAGACCTATAATGAAATGCTCTTGGGAAAGGGCAGTTTCTTCAAACTGAGAAGAGCTCTTTGAGAGGTGTAATAATCACCTCGACTGCTCAGCAGGGTTCAGGAGAAGTTGGTTGTTTAGCTCCCATCAAGCAGAGTAGAAATTACTTGATTAATTCTCCATAAAACTCTCTGAAAAGCCACCTCTTAAACTTTAAACATTTTGAAAGAAGGATGGTTTCCAGTTTGTATCCTCTGGAGAAGGCAGTGTGGCTCTTTGGAAGGCTTAAATGGGTGAGGATTGGAGAAATATCGTTTTGTGGTTCCTAGTGAAACTATTAAAATGTTTAGTATATAAAGCCTGGCTTGTTTTTTCTGACTTGCTGTGTTATTCCTCCTCTGCTGCTGCATGGGAAAGGAGAAGCCAGGGGATTTGACTGCATGCAAAACAGTCCTGTTTTTCTTTCTAAAACTACCTTTTCCACGTTGGGACAAACCCAAAGTTTGCAATGGGAACCTATAACAGGGCACTCTTGGGAGGTGTTTCTGGGAGGGGGAGGAGAAAATAAGAGTAAGTTAGCTGTAATTTGGTGGAATAAAAAAAGGCAGAGGACTGTTGAATGCAAGAAAATCGGTATTGACATTAGCTAAGAAACTTCCATTTTATGTCAGGAAGTCAATAATAAAGTATAAAGAGCAGGAAGCTTCAGCAAACTCCTGCCTCCTTTTGCTCTTTAGAAAAGGTAGTGAACTTTATTCAACTTCGAAAAGTGCTGAGGTAGCCTTCTTCCCCAGCCTGGCTGAGCAGAAGGTTGTGGTGGCTGTCCAAAAATCAACAATCTCTCCAGGCTTGACCTTTTAAAATTCAAGCTTTATTCTCCCTTATCTTCAAATTCGTTTATACATGAAAGAGCACTTGGAGTTAATCTTTTGTTTCCCCTCTTCAGGTTCATATCTAGCTATATAGATTGCATAGGTAATTAATAATCAATAGTGCTCACAAGAGCTGCATTGCTAGAAGAAAAACAGTTCCAAAGAAGAAAAACATTTAGTACAATACTATTGGACCAACTAGATGCTGTTAGATCATAACCAGTGCAAAACAGGAGGGCTATCGTGTAAGCCATATGGGTGCCCTGTCTTTACAAATGTATGAAGCTTGCTCTGAAAGCTATGCTGCATCAAAGAGTTCATGTTTTTCAGCTAAAATGGAAAGAGATGATGAAAAATATAGCTATTGCCTTTTCAGAATCTGTATGCTGCATGTTCTCAGGAGAATATAGGATTATCACCTCTGCTAATTAAATTTGCATCAGTCTTTTTGCAAATTTGTTTTACAATAACTGTGTAGCAACATGTCCCAGCAATGTGTTATTTGACCGTGTGCCATATGGTGTTGGTCACCAACACTGGAGGTGTTCAAAAAATGTGTCTATGTGGTACTTCAGGACATGGTTTAGTGGGCATGGGTGCTGGGTTGACGGTTAGACTCAATGATCTTAGAGGTCTTTTCCAACCTTAAGGATTCTATGATTCTATATTCAAGTTCTGCTGCCCTGTGACAATTTATTGGTGTAACAGTGACTGGAGGAGAAGGGAGTCCTCTGTCCAGAGGTAAGCAGAGCAAAGGGGTCATAACTGCCCCAACCTCCTAGTGCTGGAGGTCACTTGGTTCCATCTTTTCATCCACCAGCTCTACGCTGGCACAGCGGACGTGGGCCTGCAGTACCAAGGTCATGGTCAGTCTCTTCACCGTGCTCTTATGCAGAGGAGGGAGCTGCTGCTGATGTTTGTCCTGGTAATCAAGACCTTGGCACCTGTGTGGTGTGTGTTTTTTTTTTTTTTCCCTCAGCAGGTCTTTCATTAATTCAAAGTAATCTACAAGCAGCAAATGGCTACCCAACAATTACAATACCTCATGTGGGGAAAGTGAGGCAGGGTGTGGGTTCCCCTCCTCTTTCTGAGCAACCTGATGTGGTTGAAGATATCCCTGCCCACGGCAGCGGGGTTGGACTAGATGACCTTTAAAGGTCCCTTCCAACCCAAAATATTCTATGATTCTTTTCTGTGTCCTTTCAAAGTAATGTTGCTTCAACTCTGTTAATTGAGCTTGTGATGTGCAGGTTTTATGCCAATCTGGGGTATGTAACTTTTCCAAGAAAAGAGATGACTATTGAGCAGGCAGTGCACGCTCAGCAGAGCACTTTAGGGAAACCGAAGTATACACTTCGGTCGATAAGGTTTTAAGTATATGTAGAGCTGCTTCACTGAATCATGACAATCACTGGTAATGTAGCAAAATCAAGGGCCTAAATATGGTAGTTGTTATTTACCAGCGCTTTTTTTTTGGTGGTGTGTTGTAGTGTTGTTTTTTTAAACTAGGCTGACTCATGGCAGGGTCCCTCAGTCCAATGTCCAGGTGTTAATTTCATGGAAGTAGTTGCTGATAGTGGCACTAATTGTGCTCTCTGGCATATTGTGCATCACCCTCACCTACAAGTGGTCCTTCCCAGTCATATGGGCATGCTACAGAATAAGGTCCCACAGCTGGTGTTTCAGATCATGCCCTTGAACTGTGGTGTGGATAACTACTTGTGTCCTCTAAAGACCATCATGTGTTATACTCTCATCTCTTCAAGGCATTTCACAATTCTTAAAGATACTGCTAAAGAGCTATTATTGCTGCTCTGGTATATAAACCTTCGATATCAGCCTCTTAATTGCTAAAATAGAGTACTTGATTTCTGCTGCCTGAAACACCAGGATCTGGGGTACTTGGGCCACTGTCAAGCCTCACATTTTCTGGGCACCATGGTCCCACGAACTTCATCCAACTTCTTCCTGAAGAGCTCTTGGCTGTACACTGTTCTGTAGAGCACCATTCAGCAGCTGGTGAGGCTGGGGTGCTCCCTTTGCTCATTCAGGGGGCTTTTGCAGCAAATGGCATCTGCATGTGTCTTTTACCCCTACTCATTTCTGTAGTGTAATTTTCATGGGCGTGAGACTGTTTCCAGCCATTTCTAGGCAGCAATTTTGTATAACTTCCACGCCCTGTGTTTGGTTCCTGCTGTCCATCTTCCTTCCCAGCACTGTGCCCTTGCAGCACGAGTCTCTGGATTCTTCCAAGATGTCAAAGCCAGGTTGCTTGAGGAGCTTCCCATCTCCTATCTTGCATTTCACCTCCCAGGCGCAGCATGTCCCCTCTGTAGTCTCTGGCTTTGACAGAAAGAAACTCAGTGCAATATCCTGGCATGGACCACAGAGTTCCGGAGGATCCAAGATGATCGATGTGCAAGGGCACATCATAGGGCATATTGCAGATCAGTTTAGGTGCACTCTCAGTCTTCCTAGATATGTTTCTGTGTGTCTTGGTCTTTTTATCCACTGTATAGGAATAGTTGACTTGATTTCTGTTTGCACTAACTGCAGTTCAAGAAAAGATCTTCCTGGGATAGCAGAGAAAGGATGGTGTCCCGCTGATGGGCTATCCTTGGAGAAGAGATGAGCTCTATTAACAACAGGCTACGATTTGAAAATAATTCCTTGCAGGTACCAGCTTTTGGTTCAGGGGGATCCTGGGTCTGGTCACCACAAAGAAGCGACCTCCAGCAAGCTCTCCAACATGGCAGCAGCAACCAGCACAGTCCCCGCCAGCAGAAGACTGATCCCAAGAAGGTCCAGAAGGTGCTCGAGCTGCAGCTGTAACCCTTACAGCCTCCATCTCTTAAAGATGGTTCATCCCCCCTCCTACCATGGGTTGGGGTTAGTAACTCCATTGTCAGGCTTCTCTGGCTCTGGGAAGAAATTGTTAATGGTTGTGGTCGCAGTCCTTGAGCCGATGGGCAGGCAATGTGGAGATGGTGCTGCAGTAGCAAGGGTGGAGCACCCCAGCCAGCACCGGGCAGGAGCTCCGAAACCAAATCAAAATGCTTCCTGATGGGGTCCATGGACCTGGGTACTCGTAACCTGCTAATCTGCAAAAATCAAATTACAGCTCAGCCTACCTGAGTTTGCTCTGCGTCCTCTTGTCCGCTTCAGTAGTTCTGAGGCTTTTTGTTTGCTTGTTTAGTTCCTGATGGAACACTGTGCTGGGGGCAAAGGTGTCATGCCCATCTCACTCGGCTCAACTGCTGCTTCTCAAACCTGTTAGGATGCAGTTTTGTTTTGTGCCAGGTGTGTTGTAGGTAGATACTTTCTGGGAGGGAATAAATGTTTTGACAGTAACTGGCCAATTTTATGCTCTTAAAATTATTTTTAAAATATTAAGGCTTAGCTGGAAGTGCTAGTAAAACCTTTTCACCTTGAAAGACTTGCAGGAATAATAAACTTTTAAAAAGATAAAATGATAAATGATAAAATGATTTCTGTCTATACACTTGCAGCAAGTTAAATAATATAGATCAGAAAGGGAGGTTACTTATGAGTAAGTACAGATAGAATCCAGCAGGTTGTCAAATAGTATTTAGCTGGAAGACAGCAAACTTTAAGATCATGTACCTTTTTATACAGTTTTATTCTATATTTATTACTGTCTTTTCATGGCCTGTTGTAGTAAATCATTATCACACATCAGTATGAATTCAAAATAAAATTAAAGGTTCTATAAAGAGAGAAAATGAAACGACTGAGATCTTATTCCAGGTCTGTGTGGCTCCTCCTTTCTCTTATCAGAATAGTGGTGAACTTTTCCCTGTAAAATGAATTGAGTTTCCAAATCCCTTTAATTTCACTGTGAATTACAATCTGTAATTATATTTTTCATCTTGAAAGGTTTTTTTGGGCAATGATTTCCTTCACAGTGTGAGAGGAAAGTAACAAAACAGACTACCCTTTAAAAATATTTCTCTTTTAATCTCCAAAAGCTCAGCTACTAATGAACCTGAAAGTTCAGTATAAATAGTAAGCATCGCTTTGTTAATTCACATTTGGAGATGGATTTTCTTTGCTTAGAACTTGATACATACTTCTTAAGGCTATCTTTCTAACTATTTTTTGTTACTGCTTCTTATTGTGTATTTAAGGGAGAAATAAAATTTAAAAAGCATTTTACATTATTAAGCTTTGATATTTAAGGTCCTTAACGTAGAAAGATCTCTAACAGATTAGGAAATACAGTGGTATAGCTGGTTGTGCAGTATTTTATAGTTCAAACTAAAGATCTGAACTAGAGGCTGAAAATGACACAGGACCGTAGTGCTGCGTTGCTCGGTTCAGTATCCTGTAGCGTCGGTATGAATTCTTGCTAGTGGGACTATTTTTGGTGCAAATAGAAGTGGATGTGCATTACTGTGAATGTTTTGTTTGTTTTTTGTTTTTTTTTTAAATACATATATTTGTGAAGGAACTGACACTTTTTGGAGCGGTATATAAGTAGTGGAGTTTTCTCAGGGTAATGCCATTGGTGGAGACATTTGTTGGTTTTCAAGCCCTACCTTTCTTCTGAAGCCTCGTTGTCTGATTATTTTTTTTAAAATATTTACAAGCTTGGGTTTACAGTCCCTCTAATTTATTGATCATAGAATCGTTTAGGTTGGAAAAGACCTTTAAGATCATCAAGTCCAACCATTAACCTAGCACTGCTAAGTCCACCACTAAACCATGTCCCTAAGCACCACATCTACATGTCTTGTAAGTCCCTCCAGGGATGGTGTCTCCACCACTTCCCTGGGCAGCCTGTTGCAGTGCTTAACAACCCTTTCTGTGAAGAAATTTTTCCCAATATCCAATCTAAACCTCCTTGGTGCTAAATGTACGTGTGGACTTGAAAGACTTCTGAAAACAAACTAAGCTTTTGCTATTCTTGGTGAACTTTCATGGACATCTTAAATGTAGTCCATAAACGAAAGATGCAGTTTTACAGATTTTTTTTTTTTTTTTTTGCTGGAATTCAAAGTAATATTACCACATATCTTTGAAGGCTATGTCATCTTGTACTTTTTTTTTATCCTGGTTGCATGTATCACAAGTTTCGTTCAACTAATGGACCAAATCTATCCAATGTGTGCTAAGATACAAGAGGGAGGAAAGAGCTAAAAGCAGACGGAAGCACACAGCTTGCAGCTGCCATGCCCAGTTCTCAAGCTGTCACTGAGTTTTCTCACAGAGGACATGCAAGCCAATTAGGCCATTTCTGACCTTCAAAAATTAATTTCTGAACTTCCAAATCCTCAATTTCTCTGAAAGTACAACAGTGCTGTGAAATATTTTTCATCTTGTAGCTCCTTATTAGGAAGTAGAAAGCAAAGTATGGACCCTGGTTGCCCTGATCATTAAATGATCAGCCCTCCAAGGCTCTGATAGTCTAGTCCTTCACTGTCTTTTAAAATGGGATGAATGGGGTGTACAAATTATTGCATGAAAACCTTGTTTTTTATGTTGCTTAGACCATTTACTGGAACAATGCTATGTATTTCTAAGGCCCTTCTCAATGGCCTTTATAAACTTGTTATGCTCAATCTCGAGGAAATGCACCATATAAACATAAAGCAAAAATTTTGTTGTTAGTATAATTGAAATCTTAACAGTTTAATGCAAGAATTGGTAGTAGTCCAGATAGATATCTATTACAGAAAGAGAAATATCTGTGCAGAAAAAACTTCCATAAGAATGCAGTTAAAATTGTTAAGCACTCCTAGTTTCTACCCCTTTTCATGACATTTTGCTCCCAGCTCCTCTGGGTGCTTTGGTTGGGGTTTCACCTTGGGGCTGGCCCTGGGATGTCATGGCAAGCGTTGGCATCAGGGGTCCTCTGCTGGGAGGAACATGTTGTCCATGCTGATGGTTTCTTCTTCCTCATAACAGGACCCACCCGGTCATTTTTATGTGTTTGCTAACACGCCTTTGTACCTCTTTCTTTCTTCATGGGTCTTCAGCTCTGTGTTGCATCCTCGCTTACTATGTATGGTGGCTTTCAGGAAAGTTAATGAGAGCAAAGAAACAGTTTCTTATCCTAAAAACCGCCTTTGTCCAGCTCTGGCTCTGCATTTCTGTAACTGATCATGGGTGGACAGTTTGTAGCTGTGGGGTCTCACGTGCCAGCCTGCGCCCATCTCTTACCTCCCCATACCTGTACCACCCCCATGCTGCATCCCAGGTCCCCGTTTCTCGCTGCTTCTCTGCTGTTGTTCACATCTGTGTTTCTCTATACTGCATCTTTATTTTAGTTGTAAATATTTCATTGTACATAAATAACTGCTTGTTACTGCTATCCATATAAAGCAGTGGCTGTACAATACAGAAGTAAAAGCAGCTGACCCATGGACACCCGATAAATTAGTTTAGCTGTAACAGCAGTCTTTCTAAGTAAAAAAAATAAAAATCTGGAGATGGGTCAAGACAAGGTCAGGCAAAGCAGCCTAAAGGTGCATCCTGAGGCCTTTGCAGGCTCGGTACTAAGCTTGTAGTGATGCTGTGTCACAGGGCTACGTGGTTACAAACCACGTGCCTGGTGCCCCCAAGCAATGTCATGTGCCATGACTGTCCTGTAGCTCTTCCAGGTCCTTGGGACCGTTTCAGAGGAGCTCTGATCTGTTTTCAGAGAAGTGATGTCGCAGAACTTTTCTTTCCTAGCACTTTACTAAAGCAATATATTCATAGGGTAAATATTCAATAACCAGGTCAATATACAGTATAAATAAATTATATCAAGATATTCCTGCTTGTACTACTGATGTTCTTTAAGCATGGGAAGCCAGGCAGAACAGAATAGATTTTTTTCCAGCCGGTCAGGCCAGTAAGGATAGGGACATGCTAAGACAGGCCAAGGATGCGATGTAGACTTTGCACGTCTGTCACTGTAATACATCTTCACATTTCCTGGGAGGTTAAAACAATCAGATGGAGATGGGGGTGGATTCCGGCAGCACAGCCTGTATGCCAGGAATTGGCAGAAGTCTCCCCTCTTGTTTTCTCTTTTAAAATGAGGCTCTGGCCATGCCGTCTCTGTTTCACCATTTGAGTATTTATCCTCATCTTTTGAGGTTTTGGGCAATTGTGAGTGAACTCCTCATGTCCTGTGCTGGTCTGCATCCCCAGAGCCTCTGTCCCTCGCCCGGCATGGATGCTGGGAGACTGTGCTTAGCCATGGGAAAGTTAGGGACTCCCAGATGTAACCAGAAAATGAAACCAGGTTTCACTTCCCTTATAAAACAAGTTGTTGAATAAATAACTGCATGAAGTGGAACTCTCTTTGGAGGCAGCTGGCCACAGCAGCAGAGGGGAATGCAATATGAAGATGAGGCCACTTCACAGCGGAAGGAGATGCTTGCTGGGGGGCAGGGCAGGGAAATATCCCATTTAATGCAAATAATACGTTATAGCTTTGGTATGTGAATTACAGCAGCTGAAGGGACACTAGCATGTCACGTAAAATCAAGTTTTGCTCATTGGCTTGAGCACACTTTTCTGTGGATGGTCCTAATTACCCATGCAGGGGCCTCTGTAGTTCCAGCAAGGATAAATGAGAGATTGCATTTGCCAGCCTGCACTAATGGTCATCCAGTATACTGTGCGTTTTGTGCGCAGGTTATTTAGCTCAATGACCGTGGCTAAGTTTCAGATCAAAGCCAAAGCAGGGACTAGCGTGAGGCAGAGGAATGGGTAATAACAGCGGTGAGGGAGAGACCCAAAGATGGTCACCGAGTATGAATATGCCTGGAACCTGAAAGGTTCTCAGAGGGGTGTTTTTGCTGTATATTAAGTCACTATTGTAAGCCAAAGTTTAGTGCCAAACTTAGCTTTCAATAATGTTATTTAAACCCTAAGCCTGGGTGGGTATAGCTAGGAAATACCACTGACCTTTTTGAGCCTGCAGGACACAGAACAAGAAGATTAGTTAAGCATCAGCTTTTTCTTGTGTAAAAAATAATGAGGTACCTTAGACAAACAGAATCCCAGTTATTTTGAGGACTTGGAGTAATTGTTCCAGGTGGATAACATGGGTTGCCTTCTTCATAGACTTGAGTCAGCAGCACCCTCAGCTGCACCAGAAATGTTTGCTTAGGTTGCTAGAGGTGTGCTGTCCTGGTGGCTATAAGTTTCCCTTCGGTGGGAAGGAGTTTGGCAATGTTTTCTGCTTGCATCTGGGCCCAAACAGTAGCTGCTGTTTCTAAATTTGTAAAAGGAAAAAAGTAGCTTAAAATCCTTGTCTGCTGCTATTTGTGTTGCACGTGTGCCAGGGGATTTGGTTGGTGCTGTGCATGCACGGGCACTTCAGCGTTCAGAGAGGGTTAGAAGTGGTCTCTGAAATGACATGTGTGAAGACTTGGACCACAGTTAGGAGGAGCGACCCTTATCGCTGGAAGAGCTGTCCACCCAGGCAGGGAGGAGAGGCGAATGACTTTGGGTTTGTGCCTTTTGTTGGTCTTGCAAGGTGTCAGGGTGCGAGGTGGGCAGCACCCGGTCCTCGGGAGTCTCTGTTCAACGTTGCTGCCTGCAAGCCCTTGCTATTGCATAGCAGAGCAAGAAATGTAAGTCCGTCGTGAACTTGGATGGAAAAGCCCATAGCAGGTTTGTCATCTGTGTTTTTTTTTTTTTCCCCTGTGTAACTTTGCCCAGATTCCAGTTCCTGATGTCATGTACTCCCATGATATGAGAGAGGGATTTAGAAGTGAAGATGGGCTTGCAAAGGCTGGAACAGGAAAAGCTCCTCCTCACAGCTGAGGGAGAAACATCTTCCACTTGACCATCTGGCCAAAATTAATTTAATAATTTATTTTCTTACTATGAATTGTTATTTTCTCGAAGGAAATTACTTGTTTTCAAAAGCATTTCTCTATTAAATAAAGCTGAGTTGTTTTTTTCCCTTTATGGAGGCTCCAGTACTCCACTGCAGCCTGACTGCTCCCAATGTGCCCAAACTCCCACAGCTCTTCGTTGCACCTAACCTAAAGACCTTTAAGTGCAAAATGATGCAACTTGTTAAGCTTTCATGGGTTGTGTTGTTGCAGAAGACATGGAGCCATAATGAATTTTATCCCCTCTTTTTGGTGGGAATGGCTTTATAACTATAAACTGAATGGAATCCTGTCCATTTGGAAGCGACTATTTCAGGAAAGGAAACACACCCCAAGTTAGAGAGCTTCTCGGTTTATGTTTAGATATAATATGCAGAGGCATAAGTGTATCTATGTAGGGATACATAGCTATGCTTTTGCTAAAAAAAGTGTGCCAGAGATGATAATACTAGTGGTATCATGAGCACTTGCAATGATTTGTGCTAGCAATAGGAGTTACCGCTTTACATTTATTGTAATATGCTGCTACTATTTCCTTGGAACAAGAAGAAGAAAAAATTACTCCCTAAACTCTGCTGATTTCGACATATTATTGGCTTAAAACTGCAAGTTTTTTTGTGTCAACATGGCTAATGCTAGCAGGGGCTGCTTCTACAATGGAGCACCACACCACTATTCAAATGTACAATATATTCTTCGCCCTGATGCAAAGGAGCTCTGGAAGAGTCTGAGAGACACAAACATCCAAAGATGTGCTGTGGTACCAAAGCTGTCATTACAAGTACAGCTTAACATCCCTGGAAGCTTCATTCAGGCACACTGGAGGCGGGCAGGCAGCTTACGTGGGTCCGTTCCCTTACCATGAATACGAAACCTCTGCAGATGGGTCGCTCTGCCTGGCAGGGGTTTCAAGTGCTCTGCCATCGCTGCTGGGTGGGCAAGTCAGCAAAGTGTTTGTTCTTTCCGCAGTAAGCGCCGTCTGTCATGAAAAGGGTCGTGACTTCAGGCACAGCCTCTTATACAGCTGTTCCCACGCTGTCACCTCACTGGTCTCTGGCTTAAGCTTGTCTAATGCCTGGTGTAAGACCCCCCTCTGTGGCTAATGGGGAGGTTCCGTTAATGCAAGATAAGAGGGTGGTCCTTCTAGCCTTTCCGAAACACCTCCTTTGTGGTAGAGTCACCCTTTGGAAGGGCTGATGGTGAGCTCTTAGGATGTGGGCACCGCCCTTTGGAGGGTTTAACCCATGGTTTATGAAGGGAGGACAAATAAAAAAAATAAAAAAATCCTTGAGTTAGCTGTAAAAATGTGCATCTGAGGTTAGGTGAGAAGTCTTGTTCACTTGCTTCCCAGAAATTCTTGCAGCAGCGCAAGAATTCTTTCTTCTTATACTAAATCCAAAACATAGCACTAGGAAGAAATTTAACTCTATCCTAGCCAAAACCAGGACAGTTGCTCTACGTGTGCAACTCCTATCTGGAGGGGGTCAGGTCTAGCTCAAAGGTATTACATGAGTACTCTTCCTTACTGAGAAAGTCCTCAAGTGGGCAGAAGAAATGCAGGAATTCTACAATTTCATGCGCAATAAATTCTTACTGTGCTCACCTTGGCTGGATGGAGTAGTACCAGAAACTTGGCGATATTCTGCAAAAGGATTAGAAAACAATGTTAGTGGAGAGGTTAGGAGCAGGATCCTTCCTGGTTTGGGTTTTATGGCATCAAGATTTATAATAAACAGCTTGATCTTAAGCATTATTTTATTTTTATTTTTCTTTCCAAAGTTGATTACGGCCAAGGGAAGGATTTCGGAATAGTAGCTAATGATGTCTCTTGGGCCAAGCTGATGCATAGTGTAACGTCATTGCCTTTGACGGGATTACAGCGAACAATGCAGTTGCCTTCTCCGCTGTGGGAATGCGGTATGGTATGAATATAGGAGCAGGCTGAACAAAGGGAGCTTAGGAGATGTGTTAATGAACAGGAACTATAGCATTAGACAAAACTAAGGTTGTAGTTGCTGCAACGGAGAGTGCCGACATGTCTCATGTCCATGCTAGACATGCAAATTGATCTGAAGCATAAACTAACTGTTCGCACTAAACGGTGGTGTTTATCACCCACTGACTTCACCCCCACCAGCAGTCGTCAACCTTTTTGCACAGTGATGTTGGGGGAGAGAGGGAAGCTGTGTTTGCAAGTTGTTTTGTTTTTTTTTTTTTTTCTTTCAACTAATTGCATAAGGTGCTGCTACAGTTGGTTTATGGAAAATGCTTTAGAAGAAAACTGCTGTAATGATAGAAAACCATTAGGAAATGGCTCTTGTAATAGCATTCCATGGGAATTTACAGGTATATTTAAAGGCTGCCAGGTTCTGGGTAGTTAAAAAGCTTTCTGAGTGGGGAGCCTTGCAGTCATTAATTTAGTGGCTAGATTCTGGGCTGAGCCTGCAGTGATCCTATTTGTAATCCAAGAGTTTTATAATCCAAGAGTTTTAGTAGCGTTGGATACCTGTATGAGAAGTGTTCTTCAGTAGATGGTCAAGAAGACAAGAGAGATGGGGTCTGTAGGAAACCAGTACTTTGGTGACAAAGCAGAAAAAGAAGATTGTGGGCCCATTTGTTCTTGTCATAAACACAGTAAAAGTCAACTTGGGCCTGGGAATAGTTGATTCTGGGGCCATGGTTCAAAGGTGCAGTAAACTGGCTTTAGTGTTTGTACTGCTTGATATAGAGGACCCCAGCTGTGTGGGGGTAAGCAGTGGCCCCCTATAAATTCACTGCCACTTTGAATATTTTCTTTTTTTTTCCCAAACCTTTGACTTCATGCCAACAAGCCATGTGCAGAATCAGGCATTGCATCTCCTCCATGCAGCCATTTTTAGAGCCAGCATGAAAGCATAAGCCTTGCAAAAACATGCATTTTTGCACTGTAACTCTGCAGAACTGTGACCATATGTTCGCATCTCAGAAAAGTTGAGTTTGTGTCAATAGAAGATCTAGGAAAAACCATAGTAGTCTTAATGGTCACAGGACCTCAGTCTGCAAATAACATAATTCCATCCATTGTCATATGGACCAGATAAGGGAGGAAAATTGTAAAAGAGGGTGTACTATTACTATTTTTTCCTCACATCCCACCTTTTGTAAGCTACTTGTACTCCTACAAAGGCTAATATCATAGAATAATCACAGAATGATTTGGGTTGGAAGGGACCTTCAAGATCATCTAGTTCCAACCCCCCTGCCGTGGGCAGGGACACCTTCCACGAGACCAGGTTGCTCAAAGCCCCATCCAATCTGGCCTTGAACACTTCCAGGGATGGGGCATCCACAACTTCTCTGGGCAACCTGTTCCAGTGTCTCACCACCCTCGCGGTCAGGAATTTCTTCCATCTTCAGTTTTGCAACTGATCTCATTGGTCTAAAAAAAATAATATTTTATTTATAAATTTGGGCTTTTCTATGTCTATAGGTTTTTGTAGTTATAACAATACAAATGTGTTTTACTGTTACTGTAGAGAGGTCCCTCACTTTGCTCATTAATTTTTCTGCTTGCCATGGTCAGGATGGGTACAGACCTCGCTACCGTACTTCTGCCGGAGGATAGAGCACCTTGTATGTTCCCTGCCATCCTCCTGTCCTCTCGCAATAAAACCAAGGAAGCCAAAGCTTTCATAGCGGTTTTATTGCTGAATTGAGGGTCTATAATGTACACCTATTTTAATGAAATTTCTGATTTTTTAATTTCTGCCATAACTTTCATCCAGATACTGCAGAACTGTTACTAGCCAAGTAAGCATGTTATAAGTTATATATAGCAAGGTGAAAGTCATCTAGCATAATGCAAGTTAAGGTTAATTTCCTTGCTGTAGCTACTACAGCAAAGGAGATGATAGTAATTAGAACAGTCTTAAAAAAGCAATTTAAACTTGTAAGTATTCTTTAATCAGAGGTAATGAGGTTAGGGAGAAAAAAAACCCAACCCTCGCTATGTGTTCTGGCTAGTTCAGAGAGGAAAAAATTGCTCCTTAACATGTTTGTGGCTGTAATGCAACGTTTGTGTTGGTGCAAAGGCAGAGAATGAGACTGAGCCCTTGCGCCTCATTTAACAGGAGAAGGCATCTCGGTTGGGGAGGCTGTACTTCTATCTGGGAAACACGACCGGTGCAGGCTCTGCACGGTGGGAAATGAGCAGCTGCCCAGGAAAACGATGCTCGGGCGCTCTTGCAGAGAATAAGAGTGAAGGAAGCCCATGTGTGGCTTCCTTTCTGCAGAAGGAAAAGGGGAGACCCCAGCAATGAGCAAAAACCTTGCAGCTCTTGGAGAGAAGGTCTCTTGAGAGAAAGCAGTTAGCTATGCTGGACCTTGCAAGCGACAGCGAGACCTTCAGAAGGAAACCTGGGAAGTGTGGAAGAAGGCTGGATCGAGATGGAACAGCGATGTTAATGGTGTTTATATTACAGAGACGTCTGTATTAGCTGATGGCATGGACTGTATGCATACATAAGCCAGATTTCAGTAAGTTAAGGTTCTTAGCAGAGAGCTCGAGCCCAGCAAAGTCTCTGTTTCCGTGCAGATATGGAGGTGTCTGTGGGCAGTAAAGAACAACATTGGAGCTTCTGGAAGATGACAAGGAGAGGAGCTTTGGCTCAGCTCACCCCCAGTCACATGGAAAATTGTAACTGTGAAGTCGGGGATGATCATCTCTGCCGGGCCGGTCAGAGCGGCGGTACAGTAACCGCTGTGTCACGGGTGCTGTTGCAAACCAGGAACGAAGAACATCTGTGTTTGGGGTATCATTAAAATACAAGTTGGTGCTTGAAAGATGTTCAATTCTGAGTTAATTTCACAAGTGGCTTGTGAAAATTAAGCCACTAAGAATGCAAAAAATGAAGGAAAAATGTTGCAGTGTTTTTGGGGACTAATTTTTTTTTTGAAGTGAGTTTAATTTTTACTTAAAATTCCAAAATACATGTCCAGGCTTTCAAAAGAAGCTAGTGGCTTGGATGCTCCTGAATACCTAGTTCTAACATCTCCTTGGATGATGTAGGATGTTAGTTTTGCATGCATTTAACCTCCTTACGGGTAATTCAAGTGTTTCTTACAAGCTTCAGTTATTTTGAATTCTTTGGTTACTAGAACACTCTTAAAAGTTTCAGCATGTTTCTCCCTGGGTTTGCTGGTCTGTTTCTTTGAATCACATTCAAAATTCTCCTGCATTCACAGGGCTTGGTTTGACCTGAAAACTTTGTTCTTATGAGGTGCTACTTGCCCCTGCTT
>VWZR01014737.1:226941-275841 GCA_013397025.1 Oceanodroma tethys
CCCCCCCATGTTTTGAGGTTGTATTTTTGGTGTTGTTTTTTTTTTTTCAGTTTTATGTCTTTACACAAAAGAAAGTTTGCTATTTGGGATATGCATGTTTTTAGCTCCGTTTTACTACTGTCCTTGATAGGATATTGAAATACAGCATACAGTACTAAAATACTTGAAATCATTGCCATCATTTCATTTCTTTAACCTTACATAAGCACTAAAGTAAAGCTTTCCCTGTGCTGAACTCAGCATCTTCATAAAATAACGTGAAGAAAAAGTACCTAGGGTAGGGTGAAATTTTGAGCTCAAAAGTTCAGTCTGATATACTGAAGAGGATAAGGAACCACAAGACAGATGGTCTTATGCTTCTTTTGCCAAGTTCACCCAGCCATGAGGAGACGCAGGATTAGGTATCTTTTGCCAAAAAAACAGATTCTTTTTTAATATAGGCTTATAAAAAACTAAGAGTTTGGAACACTATCATGCGGTGATTATGCATCTATTAATGAGAAAGACAATGAAAAACAAGAGTGCTCCTGAGATCCTGTGAAATGTTTTGTGATGAAATATAAGCCAAAGCCAGCCCAGTCATGGTAATAAAAACAATAAAAGATACGTGGAAATGAGGATAGTAAAAAGTTTGAATGAATTTAATTTTGCAAATCATTGTACTGTTAAGAAAAAAAGTAAATGAGAAATGAATGGCTGTATAGTAAGAGAACATGAGGGAAAATGAGAAAGGGAACCTGGAGGTTGGATGATAAACTCACTCCGTATTAATGATGGCAACAAATGCCTAACTGTCTTTCAAAGCCTATGATGTGCCATTACAGCAATCAAGCATGAACAATATTTAGCATCCAGCAACTGTTGTCGATTTTTCATATTCCTGGGTATTTCTGACAATCATTTTGCCAGAGGCGGCAAATTGTTCATTGGCAAACATTAATCAGAAATGTGTAGTCGAAGCTGAACTATCATGTTGGGCTTTGGAGGGTAGGCTGTGTTGACTGTGCTGCTAATGAGCTATTTGTGATTACTGAGGACGTGGGCTGAAGGCTGTTTCGGTCCTTGGACCCTGGTGACATTTGATGCAAGTTGCCTCAAGAGACTTTTTAAAGGATGCAGCTCCTGTCACGTGCCACACTTCCAGCAAAACATCCCAGAATGGCATTGGTGCTGTTAGCAGTGGGCTCAGGGGTGGTTGTGGGAGCATGGGCAGATACCCTTGTCCCTGTGGCAGGAGATAGCATCCCAGGAGTTCAGAGCTGGAGCTGTGACTGTGGAAGCGGCCTCAGGAGAAGGTCTTGGCTAACGCAGCAGTTACCTTTTCCTCAAATGCCTTGAGAGGAGTTGTATGTTCTTGGACATATGGGTCAAAATGTTTAGACCCCAAGCAAGATTTAGGGGCAGGACCTTAAAGTTGCTTTTATATTTTAACAGGAATGACCACTATTACTTTCTAGTTTGTGAAGCAAGTCAACATGACAGTACACAACTCTCTAACCCTGTTTCATCTGTTCTTCCTGAAGTGCCAGCTGCTATGATACCTGGTGCCTACCTCCTGCCACTAATGACTTCCTGAAGTTCATCAGGGTTTATCCTTGAGCATGTTAGTCTTTACTAGATGGCAAAACCCAGTCACACTCGGTATCTTATTCCTGGTGTCCTCCTCACTTGGTCTAAGGTCTGTGGTCCTGCTGTCTGGTCTCATTGGAGGAAAGTAGTTAGTTAATGTCTTCCAAATGTAGAAACTGTCTCTCTAATAGTATTTTACAAGCATTATATTTTCTTGTAAATGAAATGTGATTGGGTTGTTTTGAACTGGCCACCTGGAAAATGCAGAGTTTTGAATCTCCCTCATTTTCTGTGCCTTGCCCCAGCTGGGACTGGGCAGCGTGTGCTGCCGTACGCAGCATTGGAGACCACACACACTAGCTCATCTTGCCTGTGACACTGCTTGTATAGTCAATGTGGTCAGTTGTGCTGTTGATGCCATAGCTGTTGCTTGCTGGAGCAACATGAGGAGTGGAGGTCCCCGAAAAACCCTTGTCAGACTGCGGGAAGCAAGGCCAGTCTTGGCTGGGTTGGGATTCACAAATATTTGTTATCTAGTTGTGCTTCTGTAGACTTGATATCATCTTCCCTGGCTGCAGTGCCCTAATCTTGTTAGGCTCTCCCCAGCCAGGGGCTGCTGGGTGCCTCTTGCCAACCTTGCTGTCCACGTCTGGACCTCTCTCCTACAGCCTCGCTGGGCTGTGGAGGGGGTGCAGTGGCTGCATAATGAATTTACTCTCTGTCCTTTCCCAGCTTCCTGCAGAGGGGTTGGGGTGTGCAGCAGCATGAGCTGGAGCAGGGATCCCTGATCCAAACCCCACCCTGACGCGGGGCAAAGCGTGGAACCTCACTGCGCACTCGCAGCCCAGCTTCTCTGGGGGTGCAGCCTTTAAGGGGACTGCCCGTCTCGGTTCCCAGTTAGAAACTAGGTAAACGCCTCCTGTATTTGTGTCTTATTCCTGAATCCTTCCCTTTATGTATAAATCGTATATCAACAGAGAAAGTTACTTAAAGATGGGTTAATGAGATGTAGCCCAGAGTGTTCCAAAATGCAGCCTCCAGACCTATTGCTAATTAGGCACTAGAGCCACTAATCTAATTTTAGCCAGTGACTGAATTTATTCCTGGCGGAATAAAATGCACTTTAAATCTCATTTAAAAGCCACTGAGATACTCTTGACAAATTAAAATATGAAATTAAAAATATATTTAGTTTGTTTCTGCATCATTAAAATAATCCTCAGTGCAGATGAATCAAACCCCATGCCTTTGCATTTTCGTTTTGAAGGCTGTGTTTACTGCTGAAATTATGAGCTAACCCCTGTCGCCCTCTCCACGTCTTGTAAAATCAACTGCTGTGCACTCATGGATGCTGCAGCTGCCTGGATGTGGTACATGGGAACGCATGACCAGAAAGAGTGGAACCATCAGATAGACACAGGGGGGATAATATATTTTGGTGAGAGGATTTAAATGAATAGGCATAGAACAGTGCAGAAACAAGCAACACAAAATGGCAATCTTAATGCTAACTAAGCTTGTAATAGAAGAAAGCTGTAAGTAAAAGGAAAATAAATATTCCTATCAACTATAAGCTTGATTGCTGCTTCTTAGTAATAATTTACTTCTTGGCTAAAGTAACTCCTTTGCATACATTAATATCCAGCATGGCACAGACAAAATAAATGAAGTGATTTTTATCTGGAAAGCAGAGCTGTTTAAAACGTTCTGTAAGGCAGAGCGGGTTGGCATCGTGTGCTGAAGTACCGTCGCAACTGCAGCTAGATGGCACAGTCATCTCGCCGTGGGGAAATCGGCCGCGGACCCTCCCCGCGAAGGACCTCGTGCAGCAGGAGCCTGCCCGAGCATCTCGGGGGGCCGTGCCCCATCCTGGCAGTTTACCAATAACTAAAAGTATAATTCAGCTTCTGTTAAAGCCAGTAGGAGTCTGAAGAGCCCTAAGCCTTCCCTGGGCTGGATGGTGGTGCTGTGTCCTTCTGGTCTTAAACCATTATCGAGCTGTTGGCTTAAAATTACGTCTCGATAACAGGCAATTTTAAAAATTTCAGCTTTAAAAATTACGATAAGCAGAGCATTCATCTCGCATGACTGTGGGATTTGTGCCTGCAAGAAAACAGGGGGAAATTGTTGATAAATTGCTTTTGTTGTGGAAGAACCAAGTCTGGCCACTTGAACGCCGGTGCTTTGCTTGGCGAGTTGCAGTTAGCGCGGGCGATGGGGCCAGGGCTGCACCCTCTGGGTTCCGACCCCCGCCACGGCTGTGGGCGCCTGACCCCCGTGCAGAGCTTTGCTCCTCTCGCCCCTCCTTGGGCACTAAGATCAAGCAGACCCTGGGCAGTAGGTGATGGGAACTAGGTGGATTCTGGTATTGATGTTATTATAATGTCTATAGGGGAAAATTTGCATCTTTTCTTTTTGTTAGAAGTGCTCAGGGGACATGTGAAGTCTGAGGAGCCCCTTTTGCACAAGGATGGGGGGGTCCACAGATGGAGCTGTGCCCAGCGCTGGGCAGAAAATAGCTTCTCCCAACACGCTGTGTCTGGAAACCACTGAGAGCACACATTTCTGCTCAAAACATTCTTATGGGAATTGAAGCAGAGACTGGAGAGAGGTTATTTCTTCTTTTTTTTTTTTTTTTTTAAACTGGATTTTAAAAAGAAAAAAATCCCCAACTTCTGAATTCTTACAAAAAGCTGAACTCTGAAAGCTTGCGTAACGACTGCATATGCTTTTAACGTCCTGACATTTCAGCACTGGTGATGATAAGCCACAGAGCGCTCAGAGCAGATCTGTTTAATGCACCCTTATCGTGAAAGGAAGAGCTGGCTGGGGAGGGAGAGGCATCCGAAAGGTCAGATGGCATCGGGAGAGAGGAGAGGAGGCTGGCAGTGGGGGGGGAGAGAAGCCATTCTAGTAAAATATAATTTAAAAAAAAAAATAATAAAAATTAAGGAAAAAATGTAGAAGTATCTTGGGTCAAAAAGTGCTGCTGCATGGATCCTGCCTGCTTTTCTCTTTCATTACCCACACAAGACAGACATGGGTGGCAGATAAATCTCAGCTATACAGCAATGGCAGTCTTTCACTGGAAGAAATTTATAAAAACTACTGCCAAGAACTATTTCTAAAATATTTTGCTTTCCCCCAGTACTGGAGGACCAGCAAATTGGCTTTCCTGGTAAATAAAAATGCTAAATAGAATCATTAAATACTGTTTCATGTATACTTAGAAATATATATATATATAACCAGAGAAGTGGACTATAAGGTATGTTTCCTGTGAGTCAGGTTTCCTGGGGAGTGTGATTGATTATTTATTTATTTAAAACTGACTTGGGGCAGGGGGGAAATCGTATTAGCAACATTTTTGTTTGAGGTCTCTACTAAAATTCAGCTTCATTTAATTTTTGGTACAAAGATCTCCCATGAAAATCTTGTAATTAATCTATATAAAAAACTTCCTTGGAAGTTAGCACACCTGTGAAGGAGATAATGTTGCAATGCACACTTGAAAAACAAACAAACAAAAAGAAAACCCAATTTATTTAGATATTCTCTTGCCAGTGATATTGAGGGTTAGCTGAAATTGCCTGTAGAGGAAACTGAAAAAGTTGGACTTTTGCATGGTTCACTATCTGGATTTTCCTGTAGATGTGCAATGTAAATAAAATGGAAAACTTGCAGCAAATGAAAGTAAGTATAAAATGTCAAAAGATTTCTCAGTGATGTTTTGCAAGTCCTTACTATTTTTTAGGCTTGTAACGCTCCTTGGAAAGCTGCTGAGAGGTCTGTACATCAGAGCACGACTAAGACTGAATATGTCTACTCTGGCTCCATGCAAACACAACTTGGCCTCGGGAGAAAAGGGAACTCACCAGTGATGTTGTGCTTATTTAAGGATAGGAATAAACCAGAGCGGCTCGAGGCAGAGGCTCCTCAGAGCAGGAAACAACCAGCTGCCAAGGGACTCCTTTGCATGAGTGTGACATTAGAGACCAGGGGCATTTTGCTGCTAATCTTAGATTTTTTTTTTTTATTTTTTTTTAAATTTTTTTTCCTCTAAGTGGACAAAATATCCCATGTGTCCAAGACAAGAGTCTATCTGACAGCCTGCTGTTGTGGCTGACACATCCCTGGGCAAAAGAAAAAAAGGAGGTGGAGGGGGAAGAGCGTGGATCTGAGGCTATTTTGTGTTGGTGCTTAGGGCCTTGCTGGGTCTGGAACAACCCAGACTTGTTAGTACTTTTGCTTTCAAAGGTGGCTGGTGGGTTTTGGAGGTTATGAGCATGGCTGGGCAAGGATAGGGGTAGCGGTGGGGAAAGCCGCGTTACTTGGGTTGGGGGTACTAAGCCTTGGTCTTGAGGAACACCCCCAGCAAAGTGCCTGTGGGAATGTACATCTCCTCTTCCTTTATTACATTTCCAGTGCTTGCAGGTAGCTGTAGAGAGCGATAAGGTCTCCCCTCAGCCTCCTCTTCTCCAGGCTAAACACCCCCAGCTCCCTCAGCCGCTCCCCATCAGACCTGTGCTCCAGACCCTTCACCAGCCTCGTCGCCCTTCTCTGGACACGCTCCAGCACCTCAATGTCCTTCTTGTAGCGAGGNACTCCATTCACCACAACTCTCTGGGCTCGGCCGTCCAGCCAGTTTTTTAACCCAGCGAAGAGTACACCCGTCCAAGCCATGAGCAGCCAGCTTCTCCAGGAGAATGCTGTGGGAGACAGTGTCAAAGGCTTTACTAGAGTCCAGGTAGACCACATCCACAGCCTTCCCCTCATCCGCTAAGTGGGTCACCTGGTCATAGAGGAGATCAGGTTGGTCAAGCAGGACCTGCCTTTCATAAACCCATGCTGACCGGGCCTGATCACCTGGTTGTCCTGTATGTGCCGCGTGATGGCACTCAAGATGATCTGCTCCATAACCTTCCCCGGCACCGAGGTCAGGCTGACAGGCCTGTGGTTCCCCGGATCCTCCTTCCGACCCTTCTTGTAGATGAGCGCACATCGGATAACCTCCAGTCAGCTGGGACCTCCCTAGTTAGCCAGGACTGCTGAGTAAACTCCTGGTTTACTACAACTCTGGTGCAAAGCCTATCGATATTAATTAAAGTTTCCTCGTGTGGAAGGGATTAAGTTCCTTATGTGAGAGATGTGAAGAACAATGAACTGTAATTTCACCCTGGATATGGTTGTATGACTCTAAATGTTAATTATATCTTTTGTAATTTGCTGAGCTGTTTGCAGCAAATGGGGTATAAACCATGTTTCATTAAATGAAGAAACCTCATAAAATTACTTGGGATACCTGCAAAATCCCCTGTCCTGTCGGTTGTACTCAGAGGATTGTTTTTTGTAACGCTGAAGTTGTTCACAGAACAGAGTACAAGTAGCCAGCTGCAAAATTAACTACTGCCCAATTCCCTCGCAGTGGAGTGAGTATGGGAGCAGGAAAATCACCTGCCTTATCTCTCCACGGATACTAGTACAGAGCAAATGCGCAATTACTAAAGACCAGCCTATTAGTTTGGATGAATTAAAGGGCAAAGTAAGCATCTATTGATGCTCAAAATAATTTGGAGGAGCTGGGCTTTTTTTGATATTGGTGTCTCTGCAGCTATGGTGTATAGCCAGCTACAAGCATTTAAAAAATCCTAAGTCAAATCAAAAAATCATGAAACTGCTTTAAGTAGTGAAATGCTAAGAATTAAGTTCTGCTTTTATTTGCTTTCTGGGGTGCAAGCCTCCTCACTGTGCTTGACTGGTGTTTTTCAGCTTTTTGCAGCAGCAGGTGCCGAGGCAGGTAGAGGCAGCGTTGAGCTCGTGCGCTCCGGCTCCGAGCTGGCCGATCCTCCCGGGATGCCGCTAGCTCTGCTTTTATGTGACCATCTGCAGAAATGGAAGGGCCATGCTGCTGGCGTGTGGTTTGTGTCCTTGGATTAGGGTGTCCTAATTGTACTGTGAAGTCCCTTGGAATGGGCTGAGGCTGTGGCTCCTCTCCTCCCAGCTTGGTTGCACTCTGTAGGTATGTGCCCTTGGTGTGGTACCTTCTGTGCTAGGTCATACCTGGAAAAATTTTACGACCTTTGTAATATGCTTCCCGTGGTAATACCAAAAAATGTTCTTGCTGATGACTTAGGGTAATATTCTGGGCACCGTGAAGATCTGGGGTGTGTTTTAGACCTCAAAGTCTTATGAGAGGATATCTGTGTGTCTTTCACCCATATTCATCTTGATTTGAGATGATGTTAGAATAATTTTATATTCTAACAGCCATGGGAGTGGAAGACTTAAAAATTACGTCTCTCAACAGTCTTAGGCCTTTCTCTGATGGAGATCTGAGCATGAACAATTTAGTGGTTTTTATCAACCATGAGAGTGAAGTCCCAGAACAGCTTCTCAGTGAGAGCAATGGGGTAAGAAGATGAAGCCTATAGTGGTTGTAAGGTGGAACACAATGGAATTTAATGGCATAGTGTCCTTTGATGAGAGAGGATTGGATTTAATTACCTAAATGACCCATGTACTCCTAGAAGAAACTAATTAAGGGATTTCTAGTGAAGTGTGATAGACGTAAGGTAGCAACTGCAAATTTATTGATTTTGGTAGCGCAAGTACGGAGAAGATTTCATGTTCTGCAAATGTGTAGAGCGATGTTATCTCAAAGAATCCTTGGGGGAACCCTGTGGGGATCGTTATGCTTTTGGAGTATGATAACTGAATGGTTTAATCCCAGCTCGTGCAATGGCACACAGCCAAGTGCCCCTTCTCTAGGCTGCAGTGTAATTCAGAGACACCTGAACTGCCCCAAACCTCTTAGGCTAGCAGGAACAGACTGGCTTCAGCTACACCAGGCTTGACAAGGTGGATGAACCCAACTCAAACTGTTTGCTGTCCCAAATAGGCACTTTGTACTGCCCAAACAAGATTTAAAAAATTTGTTCCAGTTTGCAGTGTGTGTTGACTTGTCAAATGTACATGACTTCTTCCATGCTCTGTTAGTGTTCCAGGTGCTTCATTTAAAGCTATCGCAAGTATTACTGGACTCTGTTGTTAACCTGATATCTAGATTTATTAAAATAGACACTTAGGAGAAGCACATGCATTGATTAATTTACCAGACATCTGCTAACAAAATCTCTGGCACAATTGGTGGGAAGTCCCAGCTGCCACCTGGCCGGAGGAGTGAAGCGGTGCTGCATGCTGAGTCTGCCCGGCGAGCCCCCGCTATTTCATTTTCAATCGTATTTACTGCTACCACCAGGATGCTGGAGCAAGCAGAGCACTCCCAGTGCTCTTTCCGAAGGCACTTCTGCATTGTGATTGATTTGCAGCTAGTTGTGACTTTTGGTGAAAAACACTTTTGGTGAAAGTGTGAAAATTGCTAGAAAGCAAACACATTTTCTAGTTATATTTTGCATTGCAAATAGTAACAGCTGTGCTATATTTGTTCTCCCCTATTCCTAATCACTGTTTCTGAGGCTGGATGACACTAACAACATATTTAATTCCCAGTATGGTTTTCCACTCTCACTCACGTCATGCGGGTTGAGGTGGACCATCCCACAGAAACATGTACAAATCTCTTTACAAGGCTTTTCTTTCATTCTTGCTTGAGCTCTTCTGATTCTTGTGCACACTGTGTGGTAGTCTGTGCTGTTAAATGCGTGACACTGGCAGTTGGCATCTTTGCCTTTTTCCTTGGAGGTGGTGGACATGTACTCCTTTTGCTGAGGTTTATTGGCAGTTCCAGATCTGGATGGCTTAAACAGCGGAGGCCTCTGACGGTCCAGTACCAATACACATTAAAAATCAAAGAAAGAGAATGAGGCTGTATTTTTCATATGTGGAGGACTTCTAGAGTACTTTGCTCTTGGTCTTTGCTTAGCAACAAAAGCCAGACTGCTCTGTTAAATGCTTGCTGAAGACTTCTGATGACTCTGATCATCTCAGCTGTTGGGTACCCAAGGCTTGTTGCCTCTCAGTAAGGTGTTCCAGAAGGAGTGCTGTACAGTTTTGCTTTTTTAACCTAAATTTATGAACTCTGCTTTCATCAGTTTCAGATTAGTACTGATTGTATTTATTTATATTTTGCTTACTGCATTGGAGATTGGTTACCTGCCTTTAATTGGTATCAGTATAATTAGCCCCACTTTGTGGATTAATAGTTTGATGAGATGGTTCCAGTTGGAGAAAAGAAAGTTGTTAACCTATCATGAGATTTGTTTGGAATATTTTACGTTAGTTGTGTAGGCCCATGTGTGTTCAATGTCTCTTTTGAAGTCTTTCGTCTGGAGTAGAGGAGTTACAGTATTTCATATCAAAAAGTACAGGAATTAATTTGTCATGGGATGTCATTGAAGGCTTGTCACTGAGAGCAAATCTCATTCATCTGCGTTGATAATAAGCGTGCTATCTGCTGATGTACACTTATAGCAGATGAACAGCCACCTCCAGAACATATAATTATGGGTGAGAAATTCTTCATTCAGCTTCTGGGAAGTCCTTATTCTTTTCTTTATGAAAGTACATTTGGATATGAAAGAATGCATGATATCTTCTTGTTTCTAACCCTGGTTCTCCTAGTTCTGGTAGCCATCTGTATCAGAATATTAATAATGATGCATGTCCTACCATTAACAAATGATGCTTCTTCTACCATTCTCCCCACTTTCCTTTTCTTTCTCTTCAATGAGCAAATTTTCCTAATAGCTCGATTAAGCCTTAATGCAATTGTGTCATTAATTCCACATCGTATGGTAAGTCTGAATAATTCCTTTCCTTAATTTAATTTCAAGATATTTTGAAATTCTGATCCAGGTCTTTTCTGTGTCCTTCTCTTGGCTGATAATACAGGGGGGGTTTGCTGGGTATTCTCAACCCGTTCTTTTCAGCTGCAGTACGGGTAGCAATGGTATGAAGGTTCCTAGGATGATGTACTTCCTCTAGTACACAAGTCAAGAATAACCAAAAGAAAGCTAATAAAAGAGCCACAGAAGTTATTGAAAATTTTTAATGAAAGAATTTTAAAACACACCTTGTGTTAAGAGAGTCCACAGCTGAAATGATTTGTTAAAGCAGAGATTTTTAAAAGGGAACGTGCTCACGATCTGCGTGTTCCTCTATGGGGAACAAGCCCGGACAGCAAGGTATTCGTATAGCTTCATCTTCCGTATGTTTTCAACTAGAACAGCTTTAAACCTGAAGTGTGGCACACGGCTTTTCCCGGGTTGATGGAAACATTCAACACAGTCAACACAATGATAGGAATGGTAGAAGTTAAGGGAATAAAATAAGAACAAAACATGACACTGCCAGATTTTTCTTTCTGAAGTTTTAATGTAGTTCTCTGTTTATATCTCATCATTTGAACCAGAGTACATCACTCTAGTTCCCTCCCACGGTGCCTTAAAAATTTTAGCTGTGAGAGAGAAAAGAGGTAACTTTTAGTGTGAACTCTTTCTGAATTAAGCCCGGAGTTCCATGTGGTTTTGAGGGACCTACACTGACTTCATTGGGTGAGAGACTGTTCTTGCGTTCAGTGCTGAGCCATCTGAAAATTCAAAAATATATGTATTCTTTGTTCCTAATCTCATCATTTTCCATCTTCATAGGCTAGAAGCTCATCCTAGTATTCCAATGGCCCCTGATGCCCTAATGCATAACAGAAGCCTGGTGCTCATTAGCAGCTCAAGCAGGAAAAACTGTGCGATTTTTCTTTTCCAATCTATGTGGCAGGGTTGTACAACTATAAATCATTGTGACTGCAGAGGACAGTCTTTTAATTAAATGACAGCTGTAAGTCACTCTTCCTGTAACTCATGCACCAGATAATGCTTTCCAAAGATCTTTCCAATTTGAGCTGTAATGTTTAAAATCTAGGAATACATTCCCTGTAATACTCAATTTTGTAAAAAGTTTTCAGCCGTTTCTTCTGTTTGCTGTGAAGTGTGTCCTGTAGCATTTCAGCAACCGACGTTTAAGCACCTATTTATCATTTTTCTGCAGTCAAAGATTTTAAAAATGCTCAACGTGCTAATAAATAGGCACACACTTTCAGCAACTGATAAGTAAACATTCATGGCAAGGCATTTTAACGCATGGATTATAAAATGTTTTATAATCCTTTTTATTGGATTAGCCATGATGTCATTATTTTTATTATTATACATAGTCACCAACTTTTTTTTTAAATGCATGTGCTGGAGAAATGGACTCATCTGCTCCGGAAGATGGTCTCCATCGGGGACCAGAGGACACCCATGGGTGATGCTTGCCTTACGGCTGAGCAGCTAAAGGCTGACAAGCGATAGGGCCAAGCACTCCTCATAAACTTGAAAGTGATTTGCAGTAGTTGCTACTTTAATACAGTGTATTTTTCCGCTGTGACGAGCGCAGCAGTCAGAGCAGCGCAGATACTTTCCTTCGGCATTAATCCGAGTCTCCAGAAAAGCCTTGGGTTCAGCTGCTCTTTCCTGATGTATATTCTCCAACTGGGTTTGGATTTTACTTAGCCTGTGAACAGTCTCTGCCTCCAGGCAGTACCTTGTCTAGATGTTGATAGTTTAGGAATGGCACTAATGGGAGGCAATTATTGAAACATCAGAGTACTAGGAAACTTCTGGGAATTTTTTGTCTGAGCACTTATTAAATATTATCTTCCTTTGGGGGTGAGAGTCTGACACAAAGTGCCTCTCTTTATTGCCATGTTACCACAGTGGAATCCCCAAAGTTGTGTCTTGATATTTGCTGAAATACTTGCGCGGTTGGAAATGTCAGTAAACTTTGGATATGGTTAATAGATTTCTTGACTCTCCCAAAATGCTCCCTTGGCTTTCTCACAGGTTTAACAGAGCTTGTTATAAGCAGGAGAGAAATAGCTTGGGTACTGAGGAAAACATAGATGTTTTCTAAAGTATTTATTATTGCAAAAGACAACCCCAATTCTTGCATTATTAGGTGGCAATGTAGCTGCAGTTTCTCCTGGACCTAGTCTCATCTTGGCTTCCTTTGATCACTACCTCAGAGTCATAATTTACGGTTTTCTTCTATGTGCTCTCAGTTCACCAATCACAATTATCTCGAAACGTGTTTGAACTATGTGCTATAATCCGATCAGTCTTTCCATAAACTGAAAGGTCACTGATATAAAATCCCACTCCTTCCAGAGGGTGGCTTGCGTTGCCAAGAGAGAAAACAAAAGCAGTTTCTCCTCACTGGCATTTTAAAAGCTGCCCTTTGGGTCTGCTGATGAGGAGCAGGTTATAACACCTACCCCAAATCAGAAGAGCACCACTGGAAATAGGAAACTGGGAAATGGCATTTCCCGGGGTGAAGGAACTTTCTCCTTCCTCAGTGCTTCATAGGGGCTCATTAGGTTTATGCAGATATAGGCATCACCTTTCTTTTCATCCGCCTCTACCACGGAGGCACCACCATGTCACAGTTGCAGCATATTCTGCTGCTATATTCTTTCCAGCTTCTCCAGTTCTTCTCTTGCTTTGGGAATGAGAGTAATTAGGCTGTGATGAACACTTCTGACTAATTCCTCACCAGCTCTGCTCGTGCACAGTTATACCTCCTCCATAAGGGACATCAAATCATCAAATGCCTAGGATTTTGACATTCTTTTGACTTCTGCATGGCAGCTTGCTTGAAAGGAGAGGTGTTCTAACTGTTGGAGGTCTTCTGGCTACTTCATGCAATCCGGACATTCTGCTTAGTAATGATTGGTTCTGCAGAAAACAGGATATTTGGCTAGAAAAAGGTAAAATTTTCATAAATATGCATAAAGCACATGGAAGAAAAAAAGCAATTACTTTGGCTTTAAAAGCTATAAACAGTTTAGCAGAACAGATGGGTTGCATAAATCTGGCAAAAACGAGGGCAAGAGGGATTTGTGTGTGTGTGGCATGAAGCAGAGGATAAAACCAGTGTTTGTGTGATAAAGAATTTATTGTAGCTTGGAAATTGTCCATTTTCCTACCCTTTCAGAGTGAAAGTAGTGCCTGGGATCACTAGACAAGGGTCACCTCAGCAGCATATGGAATTATCTGTGAAACTCCCATCACTAAACAGTTCTCTAGCACTGTAAATCCCTCTTCATTTTCAGAAGTTTCCTGCTACTCTCTGCTTCCCAGCCTATCTCCCAGTAACATTATGAGCAATTTCCTCTCTCAGTCATAGTCAGGTCATATTGATATGGACAGTGTTGGAAATTTTGATAATTTAGTGGTATTACAACACTTTCCTAGTGTGCTTCTTTATTTTTTAATTGTTGTGGGGTTTTTTTCCCCTCCTGTATTATGAACAAGAGCTATTGATCAATTTGCATGGAAAAACCATGTTCTAAGCTCACTGAGAAGATGCAGGCTTTTGAATACCAAATGTTAGGCAGAAACTTCATCTCTGTAAACTCTCTCTGAGAGACAAGTGAGAGTAGTTTTGACGTGATCAGTATGTGCCATCTTGTGCTCCTTTGGCAGAAATGTGCATACAGTAACTGTGAGAATGTCTAAATTTTACCCAGCTGGAGCCTGCAGTGATAGCCTGTCCCAAATTCTTAAATTCCTAAGGACAGAGAGAGCCATCTCTGATCAGAAGTAACACCCGTTGGTTTTGGTGGTTATCTAAGGGATGTTTTCATGCCATCTTGATTTTAAAGCCTCAGGAGAGACTCAACTCATCTCGTCTGTAAGAAAATCAGTGTGATGTGTATAAGTATACTGCAGAGACTTTGGCACAAAATATTGTTTTTACCATGCTTCTAGCCTCCTTGATCCGAGATAGATGATACAGCACTGGATCCTGCACTTCTGAGCATGTTTTCTGGAACATATGCAGACCATGTTGGTCAAATCTAACTGTTGCTTGGGTGGCATCCCAAGGGCAGTTTTCTGAATGGGTTTGCATTTTTGTTGCCGTGCATCTTTCCCAGGTCAACTCTAAAAACCCTTGAGGGATTGCTCCATCATTTAGGTGCTTTACAAATAAATGTGACCTTTCTTGTAATTGTCAGCAGCCAATTTCAGAGCAGTCTTACCTGGAAGAAGCAGCTTGTTTTGTGTCAGTCTGCAGCTGTATTTGGGGAGCCACGGTATGGATTATTATGGTTATGCATTAATTTTTTTGAAGCTTTGCAGTTTTCCGTTTACTTTTTTTTACCAATTTAATTATTCATTGGGTTGAGTTGAAGTATAAGCATACAGTTTGAGGGCTCTAATTTAAACTTAATTTTATACCTAACAACTTGTATTAAATAAGTTCAATTCCATAGCTAGCAGATGCACGTTCTTTACACATGAAGCAGGCTTTATAAAAGTCGAGTCTGTCTGCATTACAAAATCTAATTCTGCTACTAACAAGCAAACGGGTGGATTTTGTGTCCTATTGATCTCAGAATTACCTGACTGATGCCAAAAATCAATCAAAGGCCTCTTCTGAGCAGTCACAAAACAGGATCCTTTTTATTAAGCCTGTCCATGATTTATAGTTTTGCCATTAGTGTTAATGTAGACTTAAAATATCAATATTTCATTCTAACACCTTCAAAGTGGCATTGATTCTTCCTTATCTAAGCTCCTTCTTTAGCATGGGCACTAGCCAGAAATTTTTTTGTGGTCACGTGGATACATTTGCTTGAGTCAAGCTACAAATGCATTAAAGTGGTTGGTTTGTATTGAAATTCTCATGATGGGCAGCATCTTCTGTAATCATAAGAACAAAAAGATGGACCCTATCTGCTTATTAGGTAATTTCTTGTCGGAGATGGTGAGCGCAGCTTTCTCAAAGCAGCAGTGCTGTTTCCCAGGTGAGCTGCTGTACTACCTACATCAGCATGGGCTAACGTGGAAGGAATAACACAGGACTACCATCCCAAGCCCAAGGAAACAGAAATGCTACACTATCAAGTGACCTCTTTAAACAGTCTCTGCTCTTCTGCATCCTCAGGCATGTGTTATGTTGGCTTCAGACTAAAAAATAGGCAAATTTGCTGTATAGGTAAGGTAGAAGGGTGAATAATAATATTTGGAGGAAAAAATATGTCTCACACTTGGGCAATTATTTTGTTGATAACACTCCCTTTTTACTGATGGATTTATGCCATTGCAAAGTTTTGGGAAACGGCAGGGGAATGAGTTTTGATCTTGAAAGCTTGTGAATTTTGTCTCGCTTCAAAATTGTAGAGAACTGAAGAGTCTGTAAATCGTGGCAGGTCAGATGTAAAGAGGAAATTACGATGGCTAGAAAAAAGGATTCGAAAAGCACTCTTCAAGGAACGCTCCAGCTAGTAGTAGAAGTAGGAAGCCAGTAAGGGAATCAGTGGGACCATTTCATGACAGAACTGTACAAGAGGCACTTGTGAATGACAAGACCCACAGACAAGTCTGAAAGGGATTAGATAAATTTATGTACAAGAATTTGAGAACAAGCTGTGTCTGACAGTACCTCCCATTGCCATCGCTGGAGACCAGACTGAGTTGCACGGACTCTGGTTTTGACTCTTTCTGTTCTTTCATCCTCATGGAGCGTTTGTCTCCCTTTGGAGAAAAAGAGGATAAGTTGTGCCAGACCAAGCATGGTGCTGTGCTGACTCTTTGCTCGTTGGCTGAACCTTGAGGGTTTGTTCCTGGAAAAGCCCCCGGTACTGAGCCCAGTGCTTAGTCTGTATTCTGTCTGCTGGGAAGGTGAATTATTCATTTTGGTCACAATTTACAGCATACATCAATTATCCCACAATCTGAGTATGTTTTAAAAGTTAATAGAGAAGAAACACTGATTTTAAAAACCAATTTGAAAGCTTTGCAGTGGCTCTAGCTGCCTCAGCTGGTCACAGAGGGCAAAGCCACCAACCTTGCTGTTTGACTCGCATTAAGAATGAAATCTCTGCATTTGTAAGTAAATGCCAGAGCACTAGGTGGTCTTGGCATCTTGTGGTCTCTCTGGATGAGATTCTCAGATCTACCATACAGCAAAGCCCACGAAGAGGTGTATAAGCCTTTCTCCATCCCTTTTAAGCACCCCTTTGGCTAAATTGCAGCCTGGAATTCACACCACCTGCTCTTGTTGGTGCTTCCCCAGCCTGTCCTTTACGTTGCAGTGGGGATTGTAGAAGCTCAGATCCCTGCCTCCTGGGTTTCTTGTAGCTGGGACACTGCCCTGCATTGAAGACATTTCACTATTCAGCAGACATCTTTTGTCGCTGTCATTCCTCCCTCCCTCCCCTCACACCATGTCCCGATGGCCATAAGCAAGGATGCTTATGTGGAAGAAGCAGAGTTTTCCAGTCTCCTGCTGTGCCAGGTCAGTGGTCACTTTTTATCTTTTGTTAACGTTCAATACCTATTTTTCTGAACTCTGCCTGATTCCTGTAAAAATGGATTTCTTGTCAAAGACACTTTTTCTTGTAAAAATGAATCCTTGTGGGGTTTGGTGTTTTTTTTTTTTGCTTAGTCTATATGCTGCTATTTCCTCCTGGTTTTCATCTGCAGCACTCACAGTTTTCATTCGGACTTTACTGCCAAGAGGCACGGAATGATGGCTGGCTGCACCGCTGCTGTTGTGTGGACTGACCTAAAATCCTGTCCCCAGCGCCTGGGACACATCTTGTGCTTTTAGACACTTTTCACACAACTCTGACCCACTTAGTTGTTGCCAAGGGGAAGGCCATTAGCATGAAGATCTCACTCCTTGGAGGAGCAAAGAGGTTTGTTTGAAGTGCTTCAGTCTGGAAGATGAGTTTCTGGAGATGGCAGGAGGCAACCTAAGATGACCTTTTTGTGCAAACAGTTGCAATGAAGTCTGATGCTCCTTCACATATCAGAGATGAAACCCTGGATAAGAAAGTCTGTTTTGTGGTACTGTCAGTTATAGCTGTGTGCTGTGATGGCTGGTGGCTGGTGTTAACCAAGGTGACCACATTTCTTGGAAATGAGTAGCCCCATCAGCCAGGTCCAGGCATGGAGGAGTGGCAACGTGCTGTAACAACAGGATCTACATCTGCAGACAGCTAATGCAGCTGGCCCAGTGCCACCTCTTAGGAAGAGGCTTTATCCTCCCTTCCCACCCTCGCATGATGTGAGAAGATCTAACCAGGGTTTGTGATCAGTCAGTAACGGCTGGTAAGGGAAAATACCAAAAACTGGGATAATCACCCTTCCTCTTCTTAGTGTGGTCTCTAGTGGAAACAAAGCTGGAAATCAGATTGCTTTGAGGGGATCAGGTTTATAGACAGACCAACCGGTGCAGTGAGAAAAAATCAGGCAAGCTGTCAAGCCAGGTCCTCAGACCCGGAATAGAGGAACAAAGAGAGAGACAGGTTTCATATAGCCTATGAAACCCAGAGACACTGAGGAGAAGGGGGGCAGTTATACGGTATCTTTTTAATCTCTTGATCTCACGGATTCTGGTAGCAAGCAGAATTATTAATTTTACCTCTCAAAACCATCTTTCTTCTGTAAGTTTTCCATAAGAATCAGGACTGATACCTCTGAAATAGTGATTGCTTTGTGAGAAATGGTCATCTGCTGCCATCCAGGCTTATTTTTCCTGTACTTGGGTTGGATGACTTTATTCAACTGCTTGGTAGTGATTTACTTTGGCATATGCAGAGCTCTTGGTGCACTTGAAGGATGCCTGGAAGTGGGGTTGTTGGACATGCAGATGTTCATAGCTCTGCCGGCAGACGCTTATCTTAGTAACAGAGAAGGTGTGTTTCAGTTTGGGAATTTCTTGTTCCAGAGCTGTTTGCTGTATTTTGGCTTGAAGAGAGTTTGTGTTTGTTGATGACCTCAGTGTGTCTGAGGGCCTCTTTGGAGATTGTGGCTTCTAACTATGGAGACTCTTTCAAAACAGGATCTGCCTTCATGGCTTAACTGATTTTTCTTGGAAAATTCCTGGTGGGGATGGTATGTGAGACCCAAGCATGTAAGAGGTGCATGTTTGTCTAGCTGACCACTTCCCTAGCCTCCGTTTGTAGTTTTGGAGCTCATCACTTCTTTCGGTTACATCTGAAGGATGCAGGAGGGATCACAAAGATGTGCGAGTTCCTACAAGTGCTGTGAAAATGGCTGGCTGAAGGGAGGAGAGGTGCCTCGGCGGTCATCCTGCTCAGGCAAAATGTCTCCTCACCAGGTACCAGAAGCTTCACTTTGTGAAAAAGTTATGGTGAGGGGTGGGATCAAGGCAGAGACTTGATGTTTGTTTTAACTGGGAAAACCTAAATTAGAGCTTGTGCCTCTTTCAGTATTAAAGTCAAGTGAAAGCAAAGCCTGTAGGAAAGCAGGCTCCGCGCTTATCAACCCAGACTTGCGCGGGTCCATTTCTGAGCATTTTGTGTACGTGATAGTTGATGAATCTCTCATCACAAGAGATGTAACAGAACCTGGAAAATATATGGCTACCCTTAATGCAAACGGAAAAAACATACCTGTTGCGTTTCCCACAGGCACGTTCTACTGCTGCAGCTTGACTAAGCTCTGTTGAGTGTGCCTTGACTGCGTGTCTTTGTGCATAGGAGACCAGCTTCATGCAAAATATAATGCAAAACATATGATTAGCTTTAGAAACTCAAGTACAAATATTCTTCTTATATTTGATAAACTAGTCATTGGAAGCAATTAAAATTCATGCTCTCAACAAATGTGATATACTCATTTATAGTCCATTCAAACTGGAAATTTTAGACAACAGTTTTATCTTTAATGCTACTAGTTGCGATATATCAGCAGATTTGCTTTTAGATCTTTCAAAGGCTCGGTTTAAGGGCACAGCTAATGGGGAAATGCTGCAATAATAAAAATAAAACCAATGAGGAAGATTGGAAGATCTTCCAATTAGGTGGGGAACCTGAGCTTTGTCATTAACGTAGAGTGGTTCCTGATTCAAGCGGGAGGCGTCTCTGGTTCAAATACGATTTCCCTGTTACATACTGCCTCTTTTGCTTCTTGGTAACCTTCAGGAGTTCATGGGTTTGTACAACTTTTTTGCTTGCTTACCTTCTCTTCTGCCAAACTGCTTTGAATCAGCTGGCCTGGGAGCTGACGTGGGAGCAGTGAGAAATTTGGAGAGCAGACGAGGGCCAAAGGTGCCGTTAGCCTTCGGGGCTGTGATGTACAGTGTGAGCGCGTGTAAGAACAACACCTTGTAACTAATCACCAACAAGTACTCTTCCAGGCTGAGGAGGGAATTTGAGGGAACAAGTTTGAGAAGGGGGTATCTCCTCCATAGCAGCTGAGGGAAGAAATGCAGAGTGGGCAAACAGTGTTTTAACATAGTCATATACAGCAAGCAATGTTTGAAGGCTTTAGAGGGAAAGGAGGAAAGGATGGAGTTCCAGAGAAGAACATTGAGCTTGGAGGGTAAGAAACAAGAGGGGAAAGAAATAAGGCATGTTGGCATGAGCTTGAAGTGGAGAAAATCCACCTGGTCTCAGGAGTGACACAGCGATGAAGCTGATAGAAGAGCTAGGCTGGATGGTGGTATCTCTCTGATTCCTTGTGCTACAAAGCACGTGTCACATCAGGTGGTGATAACAAGGACAGGCATCCCTGTTTGCTCCAGAGAGAGGTGTGACAGATCTGGAGTTGGTTTGTAATATTCTTAAGATATCCACATGTCATACCTGCGTAGGAAGCCTTTCTTATCTTTGTCAAGATACAAAAATATAGGCCATCTCGCAAAGAAAGGCTGAATTTCTGAGGTTGACTGGATGCTGGCACTTTCTGTAAGCCCGGATTCCACAGGTGAATGCTGAACACTCACACCAGGTATAAATTCTCTTTTCTGGCTGGGATCTCCTCATATCAGCAACTTTTAGATAGCTTGTTTTTCTCCAGAGATGGAATTTCACCTTCTGACAGAGGCACAGAGCCCTCTCCGGGGCTTGGGAGCTGGAAGGAGCATGCTCTGCTTTAGAGCAGAGTTAGGGGTCTTGAATCATATTTCCAGTCAATGTTAATTGGAGAAATGGGATAACGGAGTCTCCAGGCCCCATTTTATGATGTTTCCTGGACTGGCATGGCTCCTGGGACCTGCCCTTGACTCCCGGTTGTGTGGTGGATGAATGGCTGAGGTGGGTCTGGAGCTCAGTGGTGACTGGTGCTCCCCTGCTTAGTCAAAAGCAAATCCAGTCAATAGGCGTCTCTCCACTGGTTTTGTGGTTTTGAGATTAAGCTCTTATGCTATAAACTCTTCAGGGTAGAAGAGATTTTTATCTTGGTGCTTGGACAAAGCTGGGCAAAGGGGGGGCTCTGAGCTTGAAGGCCACCTCTTCTCCTCTAATGTGCATCTTGCTCACTGTTATCAGCCTTGGTTGGGGTCTCGGAGTCATAAGCAGAAAATACAATCTGTGTGCTGTGATCCTCTGAGCTGGTCCTGAGCCCGCTAACAGCTGGGAACAAAGTTGTTAAAGACCCCTGTGTTGTTCCTGTTACCTTTCCTTAAGTGTTGAAATTTAAATAACAAAAACAAGACAGTGAGAAGTCCCTCTCTCCTGGACTGTGATCACGTTTCTGCTCTGTGCTGTAAGCTATGGCCCTTGGAGGCTCTGCAGCCAAGCCAAACTTCTTTTAAATAAAACCCAAAGGAGGAGGGACAGTAGATGTCTTCAGGCTTTGTTGTGCAAAGGTGTTAGTAGGGACCTGCTGTGTGAAGTCGTCTGTGTCAGATTATTTTAATATCCAGAATTTCGATACAAAGCCACGTGCAGCAACAAAACGAGGCTGTTTATATATTTGATAATGGGGTACTGTACGGCACTGGGTGGGGGGAGGAAATTCTCATCTAAGAGCTATTAATTGGAATATGTGAGAGGTACAATTGATGTTGCTTAATGATGCACATGCGGCTTAAAATACTTAGAATCTGTTTAGTAAAAGTAAAATCAGATTATTTTTTTACCCATGCAATTTTACATCTAGTGTTTCAGGCATAAAAAGTATTTCACGTGTCATTTATTTACAATAAATTAAAAATCTCTATTAAGTATTATACCGCTGGAAAAATTCTGTTATGAATATAAAATTATTTTTATTGCTACTTTGATGTGTGGCTATTCCTGCAGCATACCATGCTTGGGCACTAAGTGATCAGTACCAAAACTGGTTTGGCATGGCGTACTCAAATATTTTCCTTTAGAAGTATTTACAGTGGGTTAAAATCCAACTATACTAATTAGCTAACAGCTATGTTCTGCCATGGCACTTAAAATTAGTGTCTGGGTAGCAGGCAGTGGTGTAGCTGGTTCATTCTTCATTTGGTACAGGGTACAATGCAGAGATGAAAAAAATGTTGCAGAGGATTGAAAGCAAGAAGGAGGGAAGAGAGAAATAAGAGGGTATCTAAGCTGTGGCTTGCTGATCTCTTGGAAATGCAGATCAATTACTGTGTTAATGGAAATGAAAGCTAATGATATTTATAGTCTGTAAATGCTCAGGACTTGCTTCGTCTGCACAGGAGGTTTTACAGTCATGGTGGTTAGGGAGGACAGAGCTAATCTGAATTATCGCTACAGTTGTGAGACTCGGGGCTCAACCAATTCTGCACAATTGGGGTCACAGAACAATGCAGAACTGGTAAAGCCTCCAACGCGTTAGAGGCTGTGGTGGATTTAGGTGCCCAGCGGTCGCTGACTTCGAAAGCGCCTGTCCGTTGCTTACATCTGATTCCTCTAGGAGATGAACTTGGACCTTCTGCATCACACAGGAACGTTATGTTCGTTGTACAGCTGTACTACTACATGGCTGCTACCTCTTATTTAATGAGGAATGTCATCTTTCAAGCTTATGTTTGAAAATGGGTGCGTTTGCTGTTGCAGGCTGGTTTACAGCAACAGTTGAATTAAAGCTTTCCGCGGGAATAGAAGTGTACTTTTTATGAAGTACATTTGAAGTGGTAGTTTATAGTGTGAACTTCGTATCTCATATGTTTAGTCTTCCAGGGACTCAGAAAACTGCTGGGTTTCATGCATATTCTTAGGATTTTAGTAAATCATTATTTTAATGGAGATGACTGAGAGGTCATTGAGTCATTTCATATATAGTAGAAGTAAAGTAAAAAACATTCATTCCCCTGTAAATTATACGCACATTAACTGACCTGTCCTTCAAGAATTTAATTTTTTTTTGAGTTCTGACCATCACAGTATCAATGGTTCCATAATATTCATGAACCTGTGTGATCTCTAAAAAATACTATATCTCGTTTGTTTTAATACCAGTTTTAAAACCACCTGATAATTTCAGTGCATGTACTCAGTTGCTGCTTTTGGAAGAACATGGAATAATAGTTCCTTATTCAATCTCTGCACGCCTATTAAGATTGTAATGGTCTTTGCCATATCATCATCTCCGTTGGTCTTTTGCTCAAGCTAAGGAATCTATATAGTCTCTCATCCTGTAGCTCTTTTAGCATCCTTCACTCTACCTGATCTCGGTGTATTGTCCTGTTGCAAAGGGGTTGGCTGTCACTGAAGGAAGTGCTCAGGATGTGGGCACATAATTTTTGCAATTTATTTTTTATTGTTTGTTCTTTGGTCTTTTTTTTGATATTTTATTTACCTTTTTTTCTGCTGCTGGGTTTTGAGCTGATATTTTTGAACAAATTTCTACAATGCCTCTGAAGTCTCTCTCCTGGAAAAATGGCTAATGTAATCTCTATTCTTGTGTACAAAAGGTACAGACTTTTATTTCTTATGTGCATTCTTTTGTAATGACAGATTCTGAATTTCATCCACCATTTTATTGCCCTTCAAATCTTCACAAGCAGGAGTAATTTGATTATCTTGAATAAATTCCCTGCAACCTTGTCAGCTCACTGTCTGCTCTCTCTTCCAGACCTTGTCTGATGATATCTAATGTCATCTGCAGTATCTCATTTAATGGGTTAGTACATACCAATATGCCATGGTCCACTTGCTGTGGACATTCAAATGGAAATATGGTCACTGTCTTTTGTCTGTGTATGGCACAAATAGCATGTCTCTTCCCCCGCCCCTTATAGTCATACACGCTCACTGGGTTTGGAGTGTACAAAATAAAGACCTCAGCAAAACCAAACCGAAACAAAAAACCCAAACCAACAACAACAACAAAAAGCCACAAACAAAAACATGGAAGATGTATAAAGGCTATGGAGAACAACTGACGCATTTCAAGGGTAAGGGTTGTATTAGAAAAACAAAAGCTACTTTAAACTGAGGAGGTATGACTGCCTAAATATATAATGGAATAACTTAGAATAACTCAGAAATTTATGAGAATATAATGGTGTAAAAAAGGGGTGAAATTATTAATACTGGTAATGATGGAGAAAAAAAATGCTAAAAGCTAAGCATTAAATAGGTAATGAGCTGAGGTTAGCAAGTGCATCTGGTGGAATATCCAGGATGCTATTAAAAAAAAAAGGCGGGGGGATTGCTTGAAGTTTGTAACCATTGACATGGTCGATTTTACTTATTTAAAAATTGCGTAAGGCAGCTGCTGCCAACTCCCTTTTCAGTGGCTCAGCATAGTTGCTTTCTTCCGCAGATCCCTCCTACATCGATGCAGGAGGTATATCATGGATTTTAAGATGGGGGAAATGCCACGTTGAAAACTACCATCGAACCATGGGGACATCAAGGAAATCCAATATCCTGATATGTTTGAAATGCTTATGATGGAAAGTACTAAGAGAAGGAGCCATAGGTGCTAAGTCTCCAGGAAAATGAGATGGCCACCAAAATGTTTCCTGCTCTATTGTTTTGCAAGGGGAGACAGACTTGAGAAAAGAGGAGGGGATTCAGAAGCTCTTTGCAAGAAGAAAACCTGGCAGTTTTCCTCATATTTAGCTTTAAACTCAAAAGGCAGTGAAGGCTAGTGTTATTAAGTAGAGGAAGAAGGATTATCATGTGCAATAAAATCAGTTTTTCAGGTGTCATCAACCTGGCTAGGAAAATGTCTATAATCAAAACCTGTTTAGTACATTTAATATCTGTTTAGCCTGTCTTAAAGGTATAGACCCAACGCACTGCTTCTGCCAGTGAAGCCCGGTGCCCTTAGTTTTTAGTGTGTAGAACTGGGAGCCTTGATTGTGAAAACATAAGAATGGGGAAATCCTGCTCAAAACTTACTGAATTTGATTTCATGCTAATGGTAGGAATTACATTACAGAGAAGTTTTCATAATGCTGTATGAAAATAAAAAAAGGTGGGAGTAGATGGTATAACCTACAGGGTAGTTTAAAAAGCAAGCACTTGTGATATAAAATCCACCTGACTTCTACAGGCCAGTAAATTTTCTGTAGTAATAATTTTCTTCCTGGATCTGAACTGTAAAACATTAAGTCGAAACAAACCCTTCAAAAGCTCATATTACATACGTAGTGTGAGTTCTGCTTTCATGTATAGCCATGAATTTCACATGCATTTCCCCACCCTTTTTCTCTAATCTCTGTGTGTTGACATCCTTTTATACAATTAGCCTTGTAGTACCTGCAGAAGTTTTGTTATCCTAAACACAAAATCCAGGTACAGTTAAATCGCCGATTATGCTGCAGCTGAGTATCCTTTTAGCTGTGATTTACTGTACTATCAATATCCTGAAGAAAGTGAGCAGAGACCATGGGCTGTACATGTGTTTAAGTATCTGTAAACAATGACGGCAAGGAGAATTTACGGGGGAGAGTAACAGGAATCATATATTGTACCTGGTTCATGTCATCCACAGATATTTTGTTGTTGTTGTTTTTTCTTTTCCGCAGAACCACGGAATAATTTAGGTTGTAATGTACCTCTAGAGGTCTAATTCAACCCCTGGTTCAACGTAGGGCTAATTTCAAAGAAGCATCAGGTTGCTGAGGTCCTTGTCCAGTCAATTTTTTTGAAAGTCTGCGGGGGTGGAGATCACATCCTTTTTTGGACCCTGTCCCAGTGCTTAAAGGCACTTGGTAAATTTATATTTTTTTCTCTAGCATCTTGTTGGAGTTTTCCCTATTGCAAACTGAATTGATGTTTGAGGGTTTTTGGGGGGGATTTTCCTATTGATATTATAAGTTAAAACTTCCACCTGTTCAGCTTTGACCTTCATGAAGGCCATGTGGCAGGAATGTGGAAAGGATTTTAGTTTTCTGTTAGCACCCTCCTCACTGAGTGACAATTTTATGATCAAATGATGTCTTGGTTTATTAACCATGTAGCCTTCTCTCTAGATCCTCCCCACCGTGTAAAGTTGTGATAAGCAAAGACAGGGAGCCACGGAAGGGCTTACGGAGCAGTCCAAAGTCCCATAGCTGTTAACATTTCTCACTTTGGATGAGTCTGCTAACAATTCTCATCAATTCTGGACCACCTACGACATGAGCCAAGGGAGATCAATTCTGGGCAAACACAGCCCCAGGGAAGAGGGGCTGTAGCTGGGTGTGGATCTCTCGGTATACGAGAGCAATGCTCCTGAGCTGCTGGTGTTTGAGTCTGTGAACGGAAGACGACCAGATTTAACGTTGAGGCAGAACCAGGCAACATGTGCCACCCATAATTTCATACCTGCATGCTCTCCTTCACTGCAGTCCTACCACAAAGCTCTTTTCCTGTGAGACACTTGCACTTTCTGTACTGTTTATAACTGCACGTGCAAGCTCAGAATTGAATATTTAAGTCTGAGCTACTACTACTTCTCTTTTCTGAAGAGAGCTCTGTTACAAGCAAAAGCTACAGGGGAGTGTAGTATTGCCAAGTATTGAGAAAAAAGAAAAGGGAGGGAGAAGAGCTATTTAAGTTAGAACAAAAGTTATTCATTCAAGAGCTCAACTTTTAATGCATTCAGACTGAAATGTTGAGCAAGTGTTTTCCTGCTATCAAAGTAGTAAAATTCAGCAGTAAAATTCTAGGACAGTTTCTCTAGTCTAGAAAAGTTTAGGTATCTCTTGGAAGGAAGTGCCTGATCATTTTTAGTGGGATGTTGCACTTATGCTCTGGGTCAGTTTGCTTCTGGTTTTCTACACTTCTCCCCCTCCAGTGCCATTCCTCGTCAGTGTAGCCTTTAAATGAACTGGCTCGAGTACGAGTACCATGGGGCTGGTGCAACCTGCCTGTCCTTGAGCACATCCAAACCCCCAGTACTACAGGTGATGCTTGAGCTCATGGATAAAGAAATTCTGCAAGAAGCAGCATTCAATATATTTGATGCTCTCGGTTGAAGCTGCATGCTCAGAATAAGTCAAATCTTAGACAGTTTTTGTGTGCTTTTGAATTCCCTGCCAAATTCCTTACTAGTTTCTCATGATACATCGTTCTAGAGGCAAAGCTTTCAGCCTACGTTAAGTTATGAAACGAGGTGGCCAGTCCTGCCTGCTGGCAGAGCTCCCAGCTCTGCGAACGCCTGACGGCTGCCTTGCCACTTCAACTCTGGCTTTCTGCGGAACGTGAAGTCTGGTTTAGAGATTTGCTTCTCATTTGCAAGGGCCCAGTGGCCTGGATCATTGAAATATCCTCCTGAAATAAAACGTGACACTGCTACTACTTGTGTCTTTGGGGACAGAGTATGAAAATAATCAATCCTATTGTTTAGTGCACTGTTAGAAGGTGAGCAGCTATTACAGTAATGAACCTGATAAAAGAGTGCATCCAGCAGTCCCCAGCCTGAAATAAATCACTGATATATCATATTGTCGTTATTAAGCTGTAATGCACAACAAGCACTTTATCACCCTTAAGGATGCATCCTGCAATGTTTGTGGCCCAAATATACCCTGAAACCTTTTCAGCGTATTGAAGAGAGATTAGTGATGGGCTGTATCCAGATCAGAATGTAAAGTTGTTCAAGTTATATAGGACACTTCCAATGGTGCTTTATTGTGTCTGTGTGCATGGGGGAGAGCACAGAACTGCCAGAAATTTTATTTTTCTGGAAGTGCCAGAAATAAATCTTAAGTATTTCACGTATGAATAGGCCGTCGGAGAGCAGATTGGAAGATCACTGATTTCCCCCTGCTCACCCATCCTTTAAGTGATTCAAAGGCAGCGCCGAAGGTCATTACACATTGCTTCAGAATTAACTTGCTTGCCAGACCCTTCTCACTGGGTTAACAGCAAATTTGGCCTTTGCACTAGTGAGCCATTTCAAGCACCACAGCGTTATGAAGGTAGCTGAGGAAATGCTTAATCCTTGAATAAGGCTTCTGTTTTTTAGGAATTGTTTTGTTGGTTTATAGTAGGCTGGATAGCATGTCTTCCCTGAGGGAAAGCCAGCGCTGAAGCTGAGCACCTGCATCTCTTAGAGCATGCTGCCAGTCGCCGAAAATCCCAGCTGAACCGGACTGTTCCCAGTTACTTAAATGCCACCCAAGACTGTGTATGGGGGAGGGCTGGGGAAAAAAAAAAAAACCCTCAAAATTATTGATTTGCTCAGAAATGAGCTTTCATGTTGTTAGAAGTTAGTGGTGAAAGCAAATGAAACGTAGCCATGAGAGAAGGATGCTTTGCAGAGTGATGACACGAATGGCGTGTTTTTTGTTATGGGGTGTGTTTGTTTGGGATGGAGATGAGTCCTTTTAAACAACCGAATTTGTTGCTCCTTTCGGAAGCACAAAGAATAAATGATTTCTAAAGTTTATTTTATGTTAATTCGTTTGTTTTGCTGGATTAAAAGCAGACACTGAAAGAGGATGTGGAAAGCAATAGGAGAATACAAAGGGCACGTCCTGTGATGCAGCGACTCTTTAATCTGGAAGCAGAAGACAGCACAGTGCTTTATTGCTGCTCCAGCCCAGTCTATTGTGGGCTTTTATGAGAACATTTAGATTACTCTCCTTGGCAGACTGTGTCTCTCCTTGATATTGGTACCGTCATAGCAGTCTTCAAAATCGCTCCTTGCGGATAAAGTTTTTATTTAGGTTATTATGTCATTTGCAGCAAAATATAGGATGAAAATGTCAGGTGGCTTTCCTAGGCTACCTATTGCTCAGTGTCTGCAAAGAATACAGGGAAGTTATTCTCCCTTAGAGAGAGGGAAATTCTGGAGGTGCATTATCAAATATTCTCCCTGTAGTTAACCAGTATACAAATGGTTTTCACTGTGCCCATTTGCACTCTGGTAGTCCTGGTAGGTTAACTACTGGCTCATTATAATCTCTTGAATGAAAACCTGACTGTTTATGATCTCTAACATTTGGAGACAGAAGTTCTGCATCTAAATTGTTTTTTTCTGTCTAGCAGAAAATTTTTTATATTTCACATAGATTTAATCAAATTGCTGTGGTCTGAAAAGAAAGTAGTGGCTTTCTTTGAAAGACATTAAAAGTTCTCTATTTCAGGCCTTTCAAAACAAAATCATTCTATTATTTTGGAATTGTGTGCAATGTATCATTGCAAAGTTCATTTCAATTTTGTTTGAAGATACTCTAAGCTCAAATATAATAAATCAGTTTCATTCAAAAGTATTAGTATTAATAACACTACTCTAACTGTTTTCATTATTGATTTTTTGTTTTCAGTGCTTTGTCTCTACAGTGGGCTCCTGGTTAAAGCCAGTGAATATCAGTTAAAGCCAATGAATATCTCTACTCACTATAAAACCTTTCATATGCAAATGTGAATTGAGACATTCCAACCTCACCTGTTGACAGGCTGTGGGTTTCATTTGGATACTTTAAAATTCTTTCTTATGTTTTGCCTGGGTTTTGTTTTTCTTGATATCCCTTGTTCTCTGTCCTGAGGTCCATGAATTTTTGTTAAATGACTGCTATCTTATAGGTATGACAGGACGTGAAACAGGTTGTGTGAAGTCAGAAGGGCCAATTAAATCGCATAATATGACTCCTGAAAAATGTCATGTTGTGACGTTTCATGGATTAAGCCCTGTAACACAACCAGTAGCTTGTTTTTGGCTAAGGCAGAGTGCATAGAGAGAAATACTGGCTTTTCCCGAAGACACTACCGCTTGGCTGCTTGTTCCAACAGTTTAATTGTATTCTTTTATTTTGGTTCAAAAGCTGGGCTAGTTTCAGCAGCACTCTTAGAAATAAAGTGTGCTTTTCATAGTATGAATTTCTCTGGCCTCATGCTCCTAAAAACCTTGCTTCTGTTCAGCATTCTCTCCTGGATTGTAGAACCCTTTGGAACCCAATACATTGAATTCCTTTGAAGGTATTTACCCACTTAATTGAACGTGTTCACTCTCTTTTTTCAACAACACATACTGGTCTCTCTAAATCCCTTGTTTAATAGCACACCAAGCATTGCAGAGATACTGGCTTGAATAAACATCTAATTTACTCTCTGTAGTCGACAAAAACAGGGTCATATTGGAAGTTTTATTATCGCATACAGAAGTTATCAGCAAATAAAAATTATCCTAAATCTGATAGGAGAATTATATCCATTATGATATTGTATAGACTATTTACAGAACCTACAGAATTAAACTTTTAAAAGTGTTCCTCTAAGATTTTTTTTTTCTTGCAGAATTTGCTTTTTATAACTATTCTCTCTACTTGAGCATATCGGCAAGAATGTGCTTGGGAAATGTGTTGACTTATGCTGACTTATGAGCTTCTCGGTGTAGAAGTCCTGTGCTTTACTGAAATTATTTATGTGGAGGTAAACATGTTCAAGTGTCAGCAGGATTAAGGCCTGATCATGAGGACTAGAGAACTTACTTAGCCTCCTGAAATGTTACTTTGTTAGAATTTATGCATTGAAGACCAAGAAAGCAATCCAGAAGTCTGTTGTAAAGGCTGCTTAAGGATGATTAGAAATGACTGAGCACCTCCCTGTTGATTTAGATTTTCCAGGTGTTGCTGGAGTCAAAGGCTAATGATTGGTGATTTAAAGTGTAAGCAGAAACCAGTTATATGAGTGGCATTGCTCAAAGGTGAAATATTGATACGAACTTATTGGTATGTCAATACATTCTCATCAGTAACTTGGATGTTGGGGAGCACCCTCATCAACTTTGTGGATGACATCAAATTGTTCAGCCAGGAGAAAGGAAAGTTGAAGAGAGATCTGATCACCCCACTTGAAGTTGAGTGATAGAGAAGATGGAGCAAGACTCTTCTCAAAGGTGAATGGTAAAAGACAAGCTGCAGCAAGGGAAATCCCAGTTGGACGCGAGGAAAAAATTCCTCCCACTTAGTTGCCAAGAGAGGCTGTGTAATCCTCATCCCTAAAGATGTTCAAAATGACAGGGGGAGACCCTGAGCAGCCTGGTCCAGCTTTGAGCGGAGGTGGCCTGGAGACCTCCAAAGGACTTCTTCCCCTCAGAGCCTTTCAAGGATTCAATTCCTGCACTTGTGTCTATGCATGCCCAAGGGCACTGAGGTCTAAAAGATGTTTGACACCTACTTCCAAGGAAGAGATGGAAAGAAGCTTGTTCAGAAGCTCCTGGGAATTTGAATTTTTAGATGTTAGCATTCAGATTAGAAATCTGACTCTCGGAGTTATGTTGATCTAAAACTGCTCCACAGGACTATTTTTTTTTTTTTTAATCTAAAGTAATGAAATGAGTAAGAATTTGGGAAAAAGACAAAATGCTTCAACATGCAATCACCATGCTGAGTCATACAGTGTAGATTTAGCTGAATTATTTAAATTACATAAAATTATTTACATTTCAGTATGAGAAAAATATGAGTTTGTAGTTTCATTTGCTTAATGCTGTGCAATGTATAAAGTAAAGCTTGTAAATTTGCTGTTGAGAACACTGAAAATTGAGGGGAAAATGTTGTAAATCTGCTGAGGGCAATTTAAGAGAGATCATGCTCTACAGAATTGTAGGAGAGCAAGGACCATATCAGAGACTGCAGCAGGTTAGGAAGGGAAAGTGAGCTGAATGAATCTCTAAAGCTGATCGAGACGTAACACTTCACCCGCAGCCTGTTGCAGTTTCTGAGGGTTTCTGTTTCCCTCATTTCGCTTTGGCTCAGGTTTATAATGACTATATGGCTGCAGTGTATAATCCTTTTGGAGAAAATGCATGTGGAACTATATTAAAAGGCAAAAACTTACTACCTACTGGTGTTGAGAAAATAGTTCTCTGTTCCTTGACAAATAATCATCTGGGAACACTTTAAATTGAAAGCCTTCTGATCTGATGTCAGAAAATTGATGTTAGAGTTATTACCAGGATCTATTTTCAAATCCCTTTCATTATGGTGTTAGCAAAATGTCCTGTTTTACTGAAATTAAACCAACAGAGATGTGTAGGTAGAATTCACATGGCTGCAGCTTGCAAATGTGTGCTCTGCTCTGGTGGCCAAAAAAAAAAAAAAAGTAAAGAAAGGTAAAATGATGGGGAGGGCACTGCTGTGAACAGGGGCGTTGAAGCAGACCTGCCACTGTGGTTGCTACCACCACCCTCCTGAGGAAGGAAGGATGTCCTGGCTCGGGAACCTATGTCGGATGACAGCCCCGTGTTGCAGAGCTCTGCTGTTAGAGAGGAAGGAGGAGATGGAGGCACCTTGTGCACAGCCTGGCCTCTTTTCTGGGGGCTCCTGGCTTACTCCTAACTGCTGCGCTGCCTGGATCGGTCTTTGGCAATCACTCTTCCCTCAGCCCGATGCAATGCAGCTGCTCTCTTAGGAAGAGTGGATTACCCTCTTGGAGGTGGAGGGCTACTCCTTGGTCCCTGTGCTGCTGAACCCATGCACCTTTATTAGTTTGGGTGTTGGTCTTACACTAGATCATGTGTCAAAAGCCCCTGCCACTCTTACAGCTTGTGCTGGATCTGCAAAGAGGGAAGAGCACCTGGGCTGGAGAGAGGGCACAAAGACCTCATCCATCAGTGACCGCAGCTGTTTGTCTTGATAATTCCAGCTCTTCATCATCTTAATAAAGAAATAAATAAAAGTCTTTCCTATCCTCCACTGAAGGACAACAGCTGGAAATAATTTGGGTGGCATTTTGAATCTTCCATCACAGATATCATTTGCCTACGTGCCTGTTGTTGAAGAAACACCTCTTAATTGCCAAATATTCTTTCTTCCATAAAGCATGGAAAGCCAACTGGCAAAGAGTGTTTGTGATCCCGAGACATGCCAAGCACTCCCACGCTCTCAGGCAAGGCTGGCCAGTGCCTCGTTCTAGGTTTCAAACAACTGTCCTCCCATCACACAGCCACAGTTGCTGTGTACATACAGCAGAGCTGATGCTTTCTGTAAGCATCAGGCGTGCTATGTTTGTGCTACCTAGCGCAGGGTCATAGGAAATTCCTTGGGAGAAAGAAAGCACATTGTCCAGTGGGTGCAAGCAGGAGCCACCTTCTGTATTTTTTTTATATTTTGGAGAAAAACATGGGTATTCTGCAGAAATTAACTGGTTATTTCCTTTGCTGTTGTGATATTCAGATGGAAAACTTTAGATAAATGTAAAATATTGCCCTATCGTGAAGCGCATACCTAATGCTCTCAGTGGAAAAGTGGGATGTACAGAAGAGAAGACTTTCTCGAGGTTAGGTTGTATAAGACTATATTTCTCAGATGTAACCAGACTTTCTGTCTTTTACTGTGCTTCATACTCCCAAAAATCCCGTAGAAACAAGTGCTCTTTCCCTCCCTTCTCCTAGGAAATCTTGCGGAGTCCTCTGTGGTTGTAAAATAAGCCCATGTAATTAACTCCCACCTGCTCACGCAGGTGAGTTTTAGCTGGAAGACCAGGAGAAGTTGTCTGCTGGGGAAAGTGGAGAAGCCCGTGTCCCTCATCTAGTTGAGATGCCAACTGCATAATGATGCTGTGGTGCTCAGCTAACGTTGGGATGGAAAAAGCCATTCTGGCATATGGTCCATGTGGATGACTAATTTTCTGAAAAGTTGGAGTGGGCTGAGGGTAATTTTGTGTAATAATTTGTATTTGAGAGTTGCCTCAATATTTTACATCTCTATTGAATTGGCTGTAATTCATCATTCTAATTGCCTTTCCTTGGTCAGTTGGATTTATATGCTTGTCTCTATCATACTTAAAAGATTGTAGGTACAACCTTTCTTTCTTATTTAGATTAGGATTATTTTTTTTCTAGTTTTTGAAAGGTCACTGTGTCCCTTTTCCCAAAGATGGTAGTATGTATCAATTTTAGAGCATTAGACTAGAAACGTGAGGCAGTTTTCCTAGATTTAAATGTTATATTAGTCCTGGTACGTGGGGCTCGGCTAATGTTAACGTGAAGGGCTTCCATGGATGGCCAGGAGCCGATCCTCCGACGTTACAAAACAGCTCAGCTCCTTTGGCTCCTGTAGAGCTGCTGCAGTTTGGATCGACCCGCGTATTTTCAAGAGGACCAGCGAAAAGTGTCTGAGTGACAGTGGCGTGGATTTAACAAGGAAGAGGAGGGAAGATTTGCAGCGTGGCTCATTGCTTACGCTATCTGAAATTGAGCTGCTTCAAAAGATGTTGACCAGATTTAGCTGAGCGGCTGCAGCACTCGCATGACCATTCTTGAAGGGATTTAGCGCTGGCTCATTGATACCGGCTTAATTTGCCCACTGTATCGATGTGAGCCGCCCAGTTGTGGATTGATTCAGCTGTTACAGAGGTTGGATTGTTTTGAAAAAAAAATCAATTTAAAAAATGATCTCCCTAAACTGGTAAAACTTGTTATGCATGCAAGATCTGAACAGGAGCTGACTGCCTGGAAAGGGAAGTCATTTCAGCAGTACAGTGGCCCGACCAAATTAACTTTGGAGCTTGTCACTTAGCAGCACTCATCAGCCTCTCAGAAATGAGCCTCGTGATAAGGACAAGTTTACACTATTGCTATGGATGCAGGAGTAACATCATTGTCCCTGCTGTAATAAATCAATAGTGCCGGTAACAGAGGAACCCTACCGTACCCTGCTTTGTTTCTGTTGTATTTTAAGTAATGGATGTAAGCTTCAAAATCACTGGAGTCTTACATTTTGCTGCTTTTTGAGAGTGGTGGGGTTTTTTTGTGGTTGGCTTGGTTTGGTTTGGTTTTGGTTTTTTGGTTGAAACTGTATCGGAGAAAATCATAGATTCTATTTCATGAACCATACAAACAATTAGCTTCTCAGCCTGTGCTGACTTAATGTACAACTAATTTATTTTATATCTACTGTATTGGCAAAAGTGAAATCGATAGTACAAATGTAGCATAGTTTTAATAGATTACTGTAAGAAGAGCAAAGAAAACTAAACCTCATAAATATTTAATATTTCACTGTTATTTTTTTAAATAATAGATGCATACTGGAAAGGCTACACTTGTAGTATTGGTTTTCCATATACCTGAATTTAGTAAAGATATTTCTTATGTATACACAATTAGAACAGGTAAAAACAAGCAAAACCAATGCCCTTACTGTAGTCTTAGTTCAGAACTTCATTTATCAAAAGTTTTCTTAGAAACTTTTTTCAGAATTATTGACATCTTACGTATTGAGATTTTTATTTAAAGATTTAAAGCAAAAGAAATACCTCTTCCTGCTTTTCTGTTAAACTGGGTTTTCATTTAAAAGATGTAACCCCTATATACGTGATTACAAATATATGGATGCATATTTAGAAGCAGTTTATCCCTGCTGTCCTTCATGATGTATATCTCTTGAAATTACTAACGTGATGAGAAAAATATGATTGACTGAAAGGTCTGCACTAGGATTATCAGGGAGATTTCAGATGCAGGTTGGCAATCAAAGCATGAGGCTGGGAGGAGAGCTTTGCTGCCAGTTAAGGACAAAGAATAACTCTGAACTTTCAGTTTTTCTGGCTCCGTAACTTCAGCCGAGCTCATAACCTCAGCGGTGCCGGTGGTGCCTCCCGGTAGTGGAAGCGCAGGGAGCGACCGTCCTTCGAGGCAGCTGCTGGTGTGACTCAGACCTTCCTGAGAGATGCTAAAATGACAGTAAAACCTGTAATGAAGGGGAATCACACTGTCCCGAGGTGGCTGTTCCAGCATTTTACTACCTTTTAGTTAGAATCTTCTTGCTGTTATTGCCTCTAAATCTTGTATGAATCTTTTTCCAATTACATTTAATCTGCAAGCTAGGGGGCATGGAGAAGAGCTGATGACCCTTCTTTTAACCAGGGTGTTTTACACGTTGGGAGTCTATTTCCCTTCAGTGTTCTCCTATGTTACTTTTTCATCTTGCCTCAGAAGTCACATTCTCTAAATCTGTCGCCTTTCCTCGACACTTTCCAATTAGTTTAGATTTTTTTGTAAGAGTAATGCTAATGACTGGACCGTGTGCTCCAGACCTCGCCAGGGCTGCACAGAACCAAGTAATTGCCTCCAATATTTGCTATCTAGTGGTCCAATTAATAATGCTCAGTGTGATATTTCCTTTTCCTTTGCGATCTGTTTAAACCTTCTCCTCGCAATTTCTGGCAGGGTGACCAGCTAAAGGTTCTCAATCCTCTTTCTCCTGTATATTTTAGTTTTACTCAAATGTAGAACTTTTGTACTTGTGCTTGTTGAATTTCACCGCATCACTTTTTCCTTTTGGGATGCTCTCTCCCAACTGCCAATGCAACTGATATTTTGTTTCTGGTCTCCAAAGGTGCTTGTGATATGTCCCGCTTTCTTGTCTTCCACAGATTTTGTAGATGTCCTTTTTTATTCTTTTGTCTAGCTCATCTAGGAAAGCAGTGAATAGAATAACAAAAAACAGGAAAATATAACTCTCCTTCGCTTGCTCTATCAGCTTAACGGTGCTGATGGAATCTTTTCCCAAAGTACTTTGGGGAATGAGGATGTAGTTGCTGTCATGAGAGGTAGTGTCAAAAGTCTCTCTAAAATAATGAAATATCATCTACTCCTTCTCTGGCCACAAGACTCATTGCCATGAGCAATGTTAGCAAAGAAAATTAGATCAGTTAGACTGACCCTGGTTTTAGCAAATAAGTGCTGCCTGTGTTCTGTCACCCCATTAAACCCTTAGTTATTTCTGTTGACCGTTCCGTGATTTGCTCTAGTGCTTTCCAGCAACTCTTCCTGTAACAGATGTGTCCCTCCACCCTTGTCGGTACTGCAGTGAGGTGAGGAGATACTCATCAGTAAACAAACACGGGACGCCCTGATCCGGAAGGTGTTTGTTGAAAACATCCTTTGAGCATCACTGAAACATGTACTTGAATGACAGTATGAAGATTATAAAGAGGTGGGTGTTTTCCTTTTAGCACAGAAGAAAGTACTTCTGGGAATGTAATTTGGATTTCATTTTAAAATTTGGTTTACGGTGCAGTATAAGCAAAATGTTACAGTAATAAAATTGAGTAGTGAGGAAAAAGATAGGGATTAGTACAGGAACTGTGATGACTCGTCCCTGTTGGCAGTGACCTGGCAGGGACAGGAGCTGAAGGGAGGGTGGCTGTTCCTCCACCCTGGAAACCAAAACCAGTACAGAGTTAATGAGGAGACTATAAAAATATGGAGTTAATGAGGAGACTATAAAAATATGGCTCCTCAGCATGGATCAGATACATGCTGAGCATTTGTCCAACCGTAAGAAGAGGAGCACTGTGCAAGAAAGAGAGAGAGAAAGTTGAGAAAAGAACATACTTCAGGAGCTGAAAAGAAATGAGTGCGTCTGAGAGGAAGGACGCCTGGTCACAAGCACGTTTGAGCTGCCCTGCGGTACCCTGCTGGGCCCCAGCGCCGTGTCGGGAGGGCAGATGTCTCCGGCAGGTCGTGGGCCATATCCCACAGTGGTTTCTGGTGGACTAAGGTGCCTCAAACAGCACTAAACACCTTTATGTGGGTAACTGAATCAGGTTCTGAGGTTGTTTGGATTTAATGAATTTTGCCTCCAAGAGTGGTTCTGGGAAGCCTTTTACCGCAGCCAGGATCATTATTGTAACTTATTTGCTATTCTTTTGTCTCTTATGTTTGCTTTACTGTAGTGTGTAGATTTCCAAAGCAAGCTTAGGACGTGATGGGGATAGACACTCTGCAAAGTTGCAATGAATATTTTTGCTCCAAGAAGAGTTTAGTTCAAAGGGTATAATGCCTCTGGCTGAAGTAGACATATCTAATGATGTGCCTTTAGGAAAAGTGCATACTGCTAGAACAGCAAAGGGAGTTTTTTAACTGAAGCTATTTTACTTTGTATTCTGTTTAAGGTAGTAAGTTGATAAGGAATAAGGGATATTTTTCAGAGTTGCAGGCTGATAGCCGGTCTGAGTTGCTCAGTCTGACAGACTGGAGAACCATCTGTAGATGGCCTTTGTGAGCAATAAGGAATTTGTACAGCACTCTTTCTGAACGGTGAAATTAATTTACTTTATTTTACTCCCACTTGTATGGAGCTTACCTCCTTGCCATGCCTGTGCTTATCTGATCCATTGGATCCTGTAAGATGGGAGCTGTGTTCAGATGACATAGCAAAGCTCTGCAAGACCTGCCACGCACGTCACGCTGATTTCAAGTAACACTTTCCATTTCTGATGAGCAGTGAATCAGCTTTAGACTGGCCTTCTCCTTATCAGCAGACATATGTGATGGCTGCGGAACTTTCCACCTGAACAAGTTGTCAGGAGCAGACTGGAATTTGTGGACCCTTCCTACCACATGTTAGAAAAGGAGGGGAAGGGGAAAAATGGCTGGAAGAAACCTCTTCAGCATGTTTCTCTGTTCCTCGTGTCATTTCAGCTCTCTTACTGAAAGACTGAGGAGACAATTGCCATGTCACCCACAGTGTTGGTAGACTGAGATCTTGGACCATGTAGGTGTTTGTTACTAGAAAGGCCAGACTGCAGAAGGATGTGTGCCACTGTCTGCAACCTCTGCTTCTCAAAATTAAATTCAGCTCCAAGCTCTTTGCCAGGCTGTGGCTCTGCAGCATTATAATCTGTCTGCAATTACTTACCTGAATGCAAATTTCATACAGTTGACCACTGCCACATGAATTATTCCATGGCTTCCTCCCTCCTACCATGCCCTCTGCTTGCCCTTACTGTCCGCTCACACCCCCCCCACCCCCCAAAGAAAATACATTAAAAGACTGGTTTGAGTGTGCTAATGTACATAGCTGTTACTGCTGCTTTTTCACACCTCGGGGAATCATATAATTCTGAACTCTTCAGGGAAATCTAGAAACGTTTTACCCGATGGCAGGTTTGGTGATTACAAGCAGTAGTTGCCAGACCGCCGTCACTGCTGTGTGCGTAAGGGCACTTCTCCTGGTGCACCCCACTTAGCGATGCTCTGTCCGGAGCCAGGCACGGACCGTGCTGCCGGCTGGGCACGCTCCAGCGTGACAGCATGGCCCTTCATGGAGACGGTGGGGATGATGACAGTGCTCTGCTGCCTCACGTTCACTGATTGTGGATACTTCTTTCCAACAGCAGGCACGTGACTGCCAACTCGCACTGCTGCATCCCAAAAGCTTGGTGAAATAACATCTGCCCTGCTGCAAGGGGGCATGGGGAAGGGTCTCTGGGAAAGGTCTCTGCAATGCAAGGACAGCTGGGAGGAGCTTTGCAGTTCTGACAGTGAACTATTCAGCCAAACATAGAAAGAACTAAAAAAAGGAAGAAGTAAATGATAAGAAAGGAGANACACCAGTACCGGCTGGGGGGTGGGCAGCTGGAAAGCAGCTCACCTGGGGGTCCTGCTGGACAAATTCTCGGAGTTGCACAGTGATGGGATGAGATGCAGGGGACCCAAGTTTCAAGGAAAGGAAGTGCTAATTAGATATTAGGAGAATAAAATCTACTATGGCAGTGGACAGACTTAAGTAGGGGCTCAGAGTTCAAAACTCCACTGGACAAGGCCCTGAGCAACCTGACCCAATTTTCGAATTACATCTAACTTCAAAGTTGGCCTTGCTTTGAGTGAGGGCTGAACCAGAGACCTCTACAGGTCCCTTCTGACCTGAATTTCCTGATTCTGTGGGATGTACAGAAAAACCTTCCCATGCTAGAGGGCTTAGGCTATGTGTGTTGCTTAAGTTTCACTGTAAGATGGTTGAATTTTACTGTAAGGAAATATTCATTGTTACTAAATATCAGAGACTGTAGTACAGTTGTATGTGCTTTAACGTCTCTTCTCATCTTCTCCCACCCTCTCGCTAGTATCTGTAATCTAAGGGAGATATTTCTCCAGCTGTGAGATCTATTGACTATTATGCTTGGTTTCTCAGCCTTGACGCAGTGTAGAAGCTTGTGATGATATGTAGGGATTCACCACACTTGAATTTTCACAGGCTCTTGCCTCTATTCTTTACAGAAAAGCAGTAGAGTTGAGGGTGCTATTGGACCTGTAGACACTCTGTACTTGATGTTTGTTGGTGCNAAAAGGAGGCTGGAGGGGAGACCTTATCGCTCTCTACAACTACCTGAAAGGAGGCTGTAGAGAGGCGGGTGTTGGTCTCTTCTCCCAAGTAACAAGCGATAGGACGAGAGGAAATGGCCTCAAGTTGCGCCAGGGGAGGTTTAGATTGGATATTGGGAAAAATTTCTTCACCGAAAGGGTAGTCAGGCATTGGAACAGGCTGCCCAGGGAAGTGGTGGAGTCACCATCACTGGAGGTGTTCAAAAAAATGTGTGGATGTGGCGCTTCAGGACATGGTTTAGTGGGCATGGGTACTGGGTTGATGGTTGGACTCGATGATCTTAGAGGTCTTTTCCAACCTTAATGATTCTATGGTTCTAAATATTGTAAGTCAAGACTTCCTTAAATGGAGGATCAGGGCTGCCTCTCAGAGGAGCCAGAACATGCTGAAGAAATGGGCTGTCAGGAACCCCATGAGATTTAACAAAGGTAAATGCAAAGTCCTGCCCCTGGGGAGGGATAACCCCATACACCAGTACCGGCTGGGGGGTGGGCAGCTGGAAAGCAGCTCACCTGGGGGTCCTGCTGGACAAATTCTCGGAGTTGCACAGTGATGGGATGAGATGCAGGGGACCCAAGTTTCAAGGAAAGGAAGTGCTAATTAGATATTAGGAGAATAAAATCTACTATGGCAGTGGACAGACTTAAGTAGGGGCTCAGAGTTCAAAACTCCACTGGACAAGGCCCTGAGCAACCTGACCCAATTTTCGAATTACATCTAACTTCAAAGTTGGCCTTGCTTTGAGTGAGGGCTGAACCAGAGACCTCTACAGGTCCCTTCTGACCTGAATTTCCTGATTCTGTGGGATGTACAGAAAAACCTTCCCATGCTAGAGGGCTTAGGCTATGTGTGTTGCTTAAGTTTCACTGTAAGATGGTTGAATTTTACTGTAAGGAAATATTCATTGTTACTAAATATCAGAGACTGTAGTACAGTTGTATGTGCTTTAACGTCTCTTCTCATCTTCTCCCACCCTCTCGCTAGTATCTGTAATCTAAGGGAGATATTTCTCCAGCTGTGAGATCTATTGACTATTATGCTTGGTTTCTCAGCCTTGACGCAGTGTAGAAGCTTGTGATGATATGTAGGGATTCATCACACTTGAATTTTCACAGGCTCTTGCCTCTATTCTTTACAGAAAAGCAGTAGAGTTGAGGGTGCTATTGGACCTGTAGACACTCTGTACTTGATGTTTGTTGGTGCAACTGCTGAGGCTGGTTGCTGCACCTTTTCTACTGTCACCTGAACAGCAGCAAGGTGACCATAATGAGTGTATGACTTCTCTGTGAAGAAGAACTTCACTGAAGTTCTTACTGAAGTAGTGACGGGCGGTGCATGAAAGCAAAAGCATTGACATAAAGAGTCCCAAAGAGTGATACCAGGACCTTTTCTGCTTAGATTACCTCCAGGGGAAAGCTTTTGGGTTTTTTGCTGCCAGAAGCTTTTCTTTTGGCAACTGTGAAGGGCTCCGGGTGCCTGAGGTGGTGTGGGGCCAACACAGTAAGGGTAAAGGCAGTCAGCTCTGAGGAGCCGTGGTTTTCCTGATGCAGCCTTGCCCTTGGTTTGCATCTCCAATGCTCCTAAGACTGCAGCACTGCTGCACGCAATGGCTGCGGGGTTACTTGTTGGTTTACAGTCTGACTTAAGCATGAAAACAAAACTGGTGTTTGGCTTTGGAAAAATGTACCTCTGCGGAGGAGGGAGATGTAGCAGTGCTGGCAGGAGCTGTAGCTTGGTGTGTCACAGCCATCTGCTGTTCTCAGCTAGAGGAGTTGTCCATGCGAGGCCAGAGCTGATGGAAGAGGTTTTAAGAGGATTTGGAAAACAAGAAATAAAAAAGGAAGTAACCCTCACAGCCAAACCTGGAGTTGCCCTCACCTCAGCCCCCCAAGGGTGCCCTAACAGCAGAAGGGGCTTCCAGACCCCAGGCCATCTTTGTGGCCAAGGTGGGGTGGGGCGGATGGACACTGTGACACCAGACAGGTTTCACCTGAGGAGGAAGACTCAGTTTTACCCATTGACATGTTTGGTGGGGCTCAGGTCCTTCGTGATGTGGGAGGTATAGACAGGCTTTGGGGAGTGAGGCGATTCACCTGGTTTCTAGATCATCTGGGCACAGGAGATGAGCTGCACTTTGGGGACTGCAGACCCGAGCACAGATGCCCTCCTTTCGCATGGGGAGGGACACCTGAGCTTCCACGCTTCCTCGGGAAGGCATCCGGTGAGTGGGGTATTTCAGTCCTGGGCTCCAGCACCTCCGTCCTGCTGAAGCCCCCGCTGTCCTACAGTCTGTCAGAGTGTGCTGAAGGCACGTGTTCTACTTTTGCTGCAGTCTTTCTGGGCGGTTGTTTAATTCTGAAGCTGATTATTTATGCAGTTATGTTTTCGAGAGCCTGGCTGAGCATTGTTTAAAAACAACAGCGAAAACAGACTCCCTGAAAAGTGGTTATGCAGTCAGCGTAGCCATCTCATCAGGTCAGCTGTCTAATTAAGCAGGGAGTTTGAGGATTTCATGGATTCAAAGGCTACTTTTAAATACGTTGCACAACCAGTGGGGTATTTGGCGTGCTATTGTTCGACTGCAAATAATAAATGTCTTGAATAGTCTTTGTTTCAATTTATTTTTGTGCCTTCTGTGTTCTGTAAGATTAGCTTAAGTATGCTGGGAATTCATCACTGGATACCATGCTGGGACGAGTGGGACAGTGTAAGACATGTAATTTTATTCATTCATCTATGGAATTTGTGTGTGTGTGTGCATATGCATATTTGTCCATCATTGTGATTAGTGGTAAGTTATACAAAAATAAGGAACAGCCCCAGGATCCCAGGCAAAAAATAAAATTAAATTAAATATTTATTAGTTAATGATTTATGGAATCTTTCTGAAAGTGAAGAAGCCTTTATGAAACACATACAATCTCGTAGTTTTTAAGGGGACATTTTAGAACTTAATTTTAAGGAAGAAGGTATAAATAGCTTGACAAGGACAAGGCTGTGGATGGATGGAGCTGGTCTCCACAAATTTCTTCCAAAACTTCATTTCACATGCTGTTGTCCTGAGTAGAATTAACTTTTTGGATTTTCTACCTAAACCTGTTTAGATAGACCCTGGACAGTTTGCTCTATATGGAGCCTTCTTACAGTGAAAGTGGCTGTGGGCAAAGCCAAAGCCAAAAACCTTCAAGCCGGGTAGTTGATTTCCAGCAAAATTCCCTTTCATTTTCTCTGCTGGTATGTGGTTCTCTAGACCATCTCTCAAACACTAAGACATACGAGGAGCTTTACACACGTGGGTAGTGGCACAGTAGTTGGAGGAGGTGTGGGTGGGGAAGAAGGGACATCCCCAACCAGCCTGGTGCTGCCTAGGTTTGAAAGCTAAAGGAGTCAGCCAAGGTTGCGTGACGAACCTTGTTCTTGTATCATATGGACTGGAGATGATTCCTCAATGCAGCAGGTTCATGAGAGCCGTTCTTTGTGCATCTCTTACAAAAGGTGTCTAAGCACAATTTAAGAGTTCTAAACGACGATGAATTTACTGTGCTCATGGTTAAATTGTTCTAGAGCTTAAAGGTCTGCTGGATTAGGCTTCTGATTGTTATGAGGGCCAATATATGTTTACACTGTGATGAGCAGCTATCGCCTATTAAACTGGAAATAAAAGTGGAAGAAATGCAATATCTGGGGCTTGGGGACAGAAAAGAAAATAACATAATTACAATTCTGTTTCCTGTTCTATTTTTCTTTAGTGCTGTCTTGAGGATTGTAATTGCATATATTTCAATGATTTCTGTAGAGTTTAAGATTTATTTTTATAAACCGATGACAGCGAAGTATCAGCTTAGTCTGCAAAGCATAAAAAATAGCTTGCCATAATTGAGTTCCAGTTGTAAATTCTATTAAAGTTTTGTTTAATTTGGAAGTTTTATTTTTCAGGGAGGTTGCATAAACCTAATGCAGTTACCAAATAAAAAGCCCTGCAAAACTCTGCATATATTAAAGTTCATTAATATTAAATTAATTATATAATATGCTATCTTTTGAAAGCTGAAACATTGCATTTTGTTCATCTAAGTAAAAGGTCTGCATTGATTTGACTGAGGATTGTTTGTTTTGAACAGAAATTAAAATGTAGATGCTGTTCTAGCTTATTTGCATTAAATTAGCCAGAGGGAAGGTGTGACGACTTCTAGAGAACACCTGGAAAGCTAGAAGGAGTGAAATCTGAAGCAGTTTTGTTGGATGTGATTGACAGAAGGCAAATACAATGTTTTGGGGATTTACCAGATGGTATACCTTCAGATAATCTCACAAGGTCTGTTTAAAAAAAAAAAAAGAGGGAGGGAGGGCATTTGGAGTTGGAAGCAAGAGTGCTGTGATGGTGATTTACTTGCTAAAAGTGTTACAGAGCCCTGTGAAAGAATATAGGTGCAGGGTTTCTGCTGTGGGGAAATATCCATAGAGATGCACAGGGAAAAAAGCGTTTGGGCAGGAGAGCAGTTGCCTATACCAGTATCTCAACTGCCCCATCTTGTTCCTTTTATTAGTCTCTTTTTTTGGTCCCTTTTTTTTTTTTTCTTTCTTTCTTTTTCTGGAATTATCCACAATGAAATCATAGGTTTTCTGGGCTGAAAAAGTTTAGACTTTTTTTTTTTTTTTTTGGTAACTAAATAAACCTCTTTTAGTCATTAACCCAATTACTAATTAAATTAGGAAATGCAGTAATTAAATTTTCTGGTGTTACTGTTGCAGGTGCTACTCCACCTCTTCCAGTTGGGAGAGAAATTGGTCAAACTTTCTTGTTATGTAGGAAAGGGATTGATTTAAACTTCTTTCTTAATCAGAGAGAGGCACATGCTGGATCTCGGGTCATATCAAACCATTCCCACATCTATTTTTAAACAACTGTGCATCATGTTCCTCCCTGGGTTACAGGCAGGCAACTCGATTAAGGTGAATTCAGAATTTGGCATCATTATATATCTGGTGGAAGCAGAATTAGTAATGGTAACTGCTAACTAGGAATGTAGTAGTGGCAGAACTATGGTGCAGTGATAGACGAGTATTTTTGAAAGATGTTGTCAAGGTAAATAATTTAAAACCCTCTTAAGTTCTTCATTTAAAATCTACAGAAGAAATTCTCTCTTGTTTGAGTTTGGTGGGATTTCACTCAAAGTAAATAAGAGCAGAATTTGAATCTAGCATCTTCAGGGGGAATAAAGCTTACCTAGATTCATCTTTCCAAATATATTTGAAACGGGCACTTCAAGAGAAGTAGGAGGAATGCAAGGAAAAGAAGACAAATAAATAGGTCTGCATTTTTCTATCTCAGTACAGTCAAGGGAAGAAGTGGAGTGTGCCATATGCCACTGCAGTGATGGGTCTGTGATGCCATGACCACATTTTGTGATCCTTAGTGTGACTCTAGCAGTGATGGGCAGTATAGCACAGTTCTGTCCCTCACCTGGTGGTAAGTACCTGTGGTGCTGTTGCTATCACCTGTAATTTTCTAGAGAGGAACTTGGAGATAGCTTGCGTTGGCTGATAGGATGGGATGTGATCCATGCATTTGCACGCTGTGAATCATGTCTTTTCTGGGGTGCGTTCCCTTCCGAGAAGCGTACGCCTGGGGAGTCTGGCACCTTGGCTGCCAAAATGTGCGTTGCAGCTCCTCTTCCAGTTCCTCCGCAGGTGTTATCTGGGTGCAGCCAATGAACGTCTTTCTGTGCTTAGGGGTAGAATTTGTGCTCATGTTTTCAGTTAAGAGAACAATGCAGAGGGGATGTCTGAAAACCTCAGCACTTCTTTCGTAAAGCCAACAGGGGTTTTCAGGCAGTGTCTTGCAGAGCATGGTACTGAGGGCTTGGGGGAGCCCACTGGGCTGATCCAGTACGGCGTTAGGTAAAACGGTCTGAGCAAGAGAGCAACGTCTCTGAAAGGTGGGTCTCAGTTCAGGAAAAAAGTTAATGAGCTCATTGGTGGTTTTTTACCTCTTCAGTGTGCTTTCACTGAGAACAGCCAGCCACCGTTTCCCTGCTGACATCCATCACCTGCATATTGCTCAGCTCTTCTCATTTTGACTTCTGTTGCACTAAGCACAACTCATCTTTCAGCTCTCTGACAGCTTCATCCTTTCGTCCAACTCAGATTGGCCTGTGGACATTTGTGAGCAGTCTTTGAATCTCTCACTGAGCCAGGAAAATGCATAGCTGACGCAGAGAAAGCCTGATCATTTATCGTGATGTTTTCTGGCCATGTTGCATTAATTAGCTTTAGCTTACAGGTGGAGCAGGACAAAGGCAGAAATACTTTTCTTGGTGATCATTGGAATAAATTGCTAATATTTCCAAGACTGATCAACTGAAAAGCAGGCATGAGCTGTTAGATTAATAAGTCAGACTTTCTTGTACACTCCTTTTGCTGCTGTTGTTCTCATAGAAAAGTTAGAAATTATACACTGCAGTAACCCCAGTGTTGTTTCCAAGAATGGCTAAGACCCCATCTTCTGTTACTGACCCTTAAACACAGATGCAGGAGCAACTATAACTCAGTTATTCAAAGTCTATTTTGTGTTAAGGAATGTGGCTGAGTTGTTTTCAGCAAGTTTTTTGGTTTATAAATAATAAAGATTATATATCCACAGAGGTACTGAATCAAGAATGCCTGTCGTTTATCAATGTTTATTATTGATGTGTGTACACCACAGAACAGACCAGATTCCTCACTTTATTAATCTTGTTTCACAAAGGTGCAAAGTGAGTAAATGGATCACTGGTGGTCACTCGGGACTTCTGCAACAGAGATAAAGAAATTAAGCCTCCTGGTTCCTAATCCCCCCCCAAGCAAATCCAATGCTTCGTCTATCTCAATAAGTAAGCAAGCCAACGCAAGAGTAAAGCACGGCGCCCAGTGTGGACTTGATAGTCTCTGGTGAGCGTGATTATTCCTAACACCGTAGATGTGGTGTGGAATATTTTACGGTAGCACTGACCTGCTGGACCACATGAACACAGTACAACTCTTCCTTTTTGAATCTTTTTGAAAGGTGTGAGGTGTCCATATCTCTTTTGTGTGTCTGGCCATGTTTGTGGCTGCAGAACTATGTGAAGTAGCAATGCCCCAAGGCATCTCCTCCTTAGGAAGCAGTCAAAGCTAAGAGTATCTCTAACCCAGACAGTTTCACATCTGAACCACCCAACACTCAACATCTGCTGTCAGAGGAGAGTGTGCGGCTCTCTGTAAGGTCAGATGGCGAATGAGTTCCCACCAGACTTATCCTTCACCTTGTAGGATGACACAGCAAAGGATTTTCACCCCAAAATCTCCTTCCCAACGAGTTTCAGTCATTCCTTCTCTATCCCATCAACTTCTGTACAGAGCCAGGTAGAGCTAAGACCTCTCTCTCTCTCAGACCTCCAGTTTCAGTCCCAAGTCTTGAAGCACTGGAAAATTGAGCAAATCCATTTCTTTCAGTTGCTAACTACCTTTCCTGTCAATTTATATTTTATCCCATGCTTGAATGTTTTGTGTTTTCTTTTCCGTTTCAGCTGCCAGCTCTTGGATTGCCCTATAATGTCATTGTTGAGTAAAGCACTCCCTACCATCAGATATTTTTGCTTGACTCGTGTAGTTATAGTCTTGAATTTTGTTTTTAGCTTTAGCTTTGGAAAAGCAATGTGGACTGCTCTCTTTTAGTCTATGTCATTTGAGACAGATTTACTTGGTATCAGACCATTTCTCCAATTCAACAGTGAAGAATTTTTTGTTACTGGAGTATTAATAGACCTTTTAAACAGACTGGGCACGCTATGTCATAGGTCTTTCTGTTAGCCAACATAGTAGTATTACTGGAAACCTCTAGAGTTGGGTGGCATCAGGGAAGGAGATGAAAGAGAGGGAATATTGTGTTCAGAATATATCATACGCTGAGGATTTCTTTGTGCTTAGCTCACTTATTTGGATCCTGCTCTGTATTTATGTACAACCTAATGTTCACATACAGGACTGGAACAGACCTTGAGAAGTCCCTAGTCTGTTTGTCTGTACTAGCTAATGATGATCCCCACCTTGGTATTTTCTGGAAGAAGGATGGATTTCTTCCTGAAGACCTCCAGGGACAGCAACTCCAAAGCCTTCCAGGCAATGTATTCCTGGGCTTCAGTACCCCTCTCTTAGAGTTCATTTTTCTGTGGAATTAATTTCAGCCTTCCTTCCTGAAATTTAAGCATATAATTTCTTGTGCTAGAATTTGTGAGCATACAACAGCCTTGTATGACCTTGAAAACTATTGTCTGTACCCATCTGTCGACTTTTCTTTTGGTTTAAAAATCCCAGTTTGTTCATTCTTTCCTTGTAGGTCATGCATGTGTGGGTTTTTTTTCTTATTTCTGATTATTTTTGGATTATACCCATTATCTTTCTTTGGCCTAACTCCCAGTAGCCCATATTGTCAGTAAGGACACCGATGTAAACTGGATGCAGCACTCCAGTACTAAGAAGCGGAGAGGGTTACTTCTCTGGCTTTGAAGTCTCTACTGCGACTGAGACATTCCAGGGCCTGTTTGTCGTCTTTGCAATAACATGACATTTCTGATTCATGTTTAGTTTGTGACTCACAGTAACATGCAGACAATGTCCTGCAGAACTGCAACCTGCACAATGGTTCTTCACCCTGTGTTTCTGTAACATGCTGATTCTTTTTCAGTGGGATATCTTGCAATTTTCCACATTGAATAACGATTTTTTTTTTTTTTTTACTCTTCCTTTTTTCTTTCTTTTCTTGTGGTATGTAGGGTTAAATCTTTGCTGAGTAAAATGTTGTTTCCTGCCTTGGAAAAAAGTCTATTCCCAACCTTCTGCAGTACACAAGATAATTCTATATTTTCAGATTTTGATTCTGGAGATGAGAGTCAAAAAGCAATGCATGGGCTGCATCACCAGCAGCGTGGCCAGCAGGTCGAGGGAGGGGATTCTGCCCCTCTGCTCTGCTCTGGTGAGACCCCCCTGCAGTGCTGCGTCCAGCTCTGGGGTCCTCAGCACAGGAAGGACATGGACCTGTTGGAGCGGGTCCAGAGGAGG
>VWZR01014737.1:275861-325343 GCA_013397025.1 Oceanodroma tethys
GACATGGACCTGTTGGAGCGGGTCCAGAGGAGGGCCACAGAAATGCTCAGGGGGATTGAACACCTCTGCTGTGAGGTAAGGCTGAGAGAGTTGGGGTTGTTCAGCCTGGAGAAGAGAAGGCTCCGGGAGACCTTGTTGTGACCTTTCAGTACTTAAAGGGGGCTTATAAGAAAGACGGGGACAGACTTTTTAGCAGGGCTGTAGAGACAGGACAAGGGATAATGGTTTTAAACTAAAAGAGGGTAGATTCAGGCTAGATATAAAGAAGAAATTTTTTACAATGAGGGTGGTGAAACACTGGCCCAGGTTGCCCAGAGAGGTGGTAGATGCCCCATCCCTGGGAACATTCCAGGTCAGGTTGGCCGGGGCTCTGAGCAACCTGATCTAGTTGAAGATGTCCCTGCCCATGGCAGGGGGGTTGGACTAGATGGCCTTTAAAGGTCCCTTCCAACCCAAACCAGTCTGTGATTCTAACAGAATATTGGGGTTGTTAATAAAAATAACCTCTTAATGTGAATACTAAGCAACTAGGCTTTATTTTGTTTTCCATGTATGCTCATTTGAATACTCCAGCCTATCCGAGGAGCTGTACAGCGGAAATACCATCCCTTAGAAAGAAGATGTATTTAAATGTTGTGCTGTGCACCCTGCAACCGTACTTTTCTTCTCATCCTTATGGTGTTCCCTTGGTTTGTTGCTTACTGATAGGAGACTCATTTTGAATGAGTATTAATCTGTTTTTAATTGTGGTGTCTAAAATGATTTAATGTCTGCAAGTGATTTCTAAGACATAAAATTTAGATGTTAAAAATGTGATTCACATGAAATGGAAAAGGTTTTAGTGTTTCAAAACTTCTCAGTAATTCTGGCATTCTACCCAGTACTAATACCTATCTACTAAAAACAAATGGTAAAAGAACTTTAATTCTAGTTTTCTTATGAAATAGAGGTCTTTTCAAGTCAGGTTTGGCATAATTTTCTCATCTCAGTTAATTTTTCATATTTAGTTTGAAGGTACTGAAAGGAGAGAAAATAATCCCAGAAGCACAGAAGCAGCCTAGTCCTGGAGAGTTCAAAGGTTGTTAGTGAAAATGTGACAATCAGGCGTACAGCTGGGAAATGTTCAAAAGAAATAGGGGAATAGGATCGGGAATAGGATCAGAAAAAGACTTGCTGAGTCATAAAGTTCAACCTCGCTGCTATAGGCAGCCACATCAGAGATGTGTCTCATAAACTAGTCAAGAACCCAACAGAGAAGGACCTCAGCTGCCTGATCCCAAGATGCCTGTGCTTCCTAAAACCAGAGTAAGGGAGCATGTTTGTAGGATTATTGATGTATTTTGCATTGAGGTGATATCACCAAGTCAACATCATTCTTTCCTTCACCCAAAGCCTGTCTGCTTCCTTCCCTCTCTCTACACATTTGGTCCACATCTTCTCAACATGGTTGTCCTTCCCTTTCGACGGTCCCCATCAGCTCTACACGTCCCTTCTGCATACTTTAGTCTAATTTTCCCACTCTCCCCAATCACTGAAAATCCAGGTGTCACCCTCCACACACCCCAGTGCCCCTCTCTCCATCTACCACACTCATCCCCACCACCACGTCTACCATCGTTGCCCTCTCCCTGCTGCTATTCCCTCTCTTCTTTCCCCCTCGCCACCACAGCTGTGCACAATAACACCCAGGTCCAAACCGTCACACAGGCCTATCTCCAGCAGCTTTCTATTACTCCCAGGCTTCACCGCTTCAGGTTAGTTGATAGTGCTAGTGGTGGTAACCTTGTCTCCTCTTTGTACTGTTTCTCTCCGCTTTCTCTTCCAGCTTCTCCTTTGCTTTTGAACAGCTCTGCATTTTCTTTCCCATTTCGTGCTCCCCTGCTCCACCCACCCACTGTCTTCCTCTTTCCTTCCCATTGTCTTCTCTTGCTGCTTTAATAAAGCTCCTTGACTTCTCTGCCTGCAGGCACTCCTCATTATCCTTGACACAGTCCGGCTTCCTTGCCAATGGTTGTGTCTCCACCTCCTCTCTGGGATCACCAAATCTATCAGCTTCCTCGCTTTCATCATCTTGCTCAGCATCTCTACATGAGATTTTCTCACCTACTTTCCACCAAAAATTTAAGTCAGGTAGCTATGAAGCAGCTATACTTTAGAGACCAGCAGAAGGCCACTTGTGTTTAAGGACCATGTAGTTTCTGGAGGTAGGTGAAATGAATAAGCACCTCTTTTCTGGTGCTCAGGGCTCCTGCTCCTCATCCAAGCTTTGAGCATCTGGATGCTCAGAGCTGCCTGGAGCAAAAACCTTTGAGAAGAAAGTCCCATGGCTGCACTGCTGCCTGGACATCTGCTGGGACTCTCTCCTGCAAAGGACAAAACAGTAAGTGGCATCAGGGAGAAGAAAGACCAGTGGATGAGCCAGAAAGAGAGAAATACTGGTAAAGGAGGAGAGAGGCAGTCTCTGGTCTAAGAATTACTGTTATCTTTTCCAATTTAAGATCATAAATTTCACACCTGTGCTTGGGGTAAAGCTCTGGAAAAGAATGGAAATGTAAAAAGATACAAAGTGGTATGCTTAGGCTCATGCAGCAGAGCACCAGGCAAAAGTGACCCCTGAACTGCTGATTTTCAGTGTAAATCCATATCCTGTGAAGTAGTGGGGCTGCTTATGTGAGGAAAAGCAGGAGCTGACAAGTTCTAGAAACTAGTGGAAAAGTGTCAAAGTGATTGAACAAAATTAGGAAGCCAAGTTTTTCTCATTATCATTTTATCAGGAAAAAAAGAGTATGCCTTGTCCGAAAAGAGGATGACAACTTGGCAGTAGGCGCTATGTACCTTTATGACTGTACAGATTGTCATTTTCTTACTTACTAAAGCTGTCAGACGTTTTGGTTTCCCCTTTAAGCAGAATTAATGGCAACTTCTTCTGCAATGACTATTTTTTTCCCTGTTTTATAAAATATGGAAGAATGCAGTGCTTGTGCATTATCTGTGTGCTCATAATAGACATTAATAAATAAATCCCTGCAAGATGTCAGGGACGTTTGAAAGATAAAAAATCACGCTGTCATTTTTTCTGTGTTTAAAATATGTGCCGCATCAAGGCATTTTAGTTGCAGTGGGAAGCTGTTTCCTTTTTCATGACTTTATGTATGACTGCAGTGTATTATGGAATTCTCTAGTGCTAAGAAATAAAAGCCAGAACCATGTTTTCACACAGGAATTCAGAAGTTCAAGGCAAAAAGTTTATTTATGATTCAGAAATACTTTTTTTTTTTTTTTTCCAACATAGAAGGAGGTCAGTACAGCCTAGATATCCCAAACTGGAGAGAGCATGTCCATCGCCCACACGAGCTGGGAAGAGCTACAGAGATCTTGAAGAGACTTTGAGAAGGTGGAAGTGTTTCTTACAGCATGGCTCGGTAGCAAAGGAGCAGATCAAGCATGTGCCATCCTTGCATCTTTGATGGTATCTTCATCATGATGCCATACCAATGCCTATAGATTCGAGACCGGCTGGGTCCCGTTGTGTGCGGTGCTGTACAGGCAGAGGAGGTGTGAAAAGAACATTAAAAAGCGGGTACTGAGAGCAATGCACACAAAAATGTGTATGAGGAGGCAGGTGCATCCGGGGAACTGTTGGGTGGTGTAAAACCCCAGGGGTTATTCTGATATTGATTGTTCTTGTTACTCCTGGAATGAATTTTGGAGGCACGTTTCTATCTATGGGCTGACCTGCAGTTGTCAGCCTTGCAGGCAAAGCCGTGCTTCCCAGACCATCATTAATTAGCCCCACGTTTGCTTCCATTATGCTCAAAACAAAGAGAACCCAGCCCATTGCTTGCAATGGGACCTCCGGGGGAGGGTGCCTTTGGGGGACATGGAAGGTGCCCAGAAACATCATCTGTGGTTTGTGGTCCTTTCCTCTTTCTGCCTGGCTCTTTGCAGAAGGCATTTTCCTCTCTGGCTCGGCAGCGAGTGAGGAGCCGTACTTACTCCGGGTTGGTGGGGAGAGGTGAAAGGCAGGGTCACAGGGACGTGGCTGGGTCGGGGATGGAGTCAGGGTGGGCAGGGCTAGGCTGAAGGGTTTCTTTGATCTGTGGTACGTATTTCAGGTTCTTCATGACAAAACAAGCAGTGAAGGTCAATTAAATGACCTTCCTAAATGAATTGTTAGGCAAATAACATGGTTTTACTAGAATCTTTCATCCGAACATCTGAAGGTTTTCAGTTTTTGATAGAGAAAAAATGTTTTTATGCTTTTGAGCATTTTCGTGGAAGCAATATTTGTTTTGCTCTTTTCCCCTCCTGTATATTTTTGCTGGAGAACTGTTTACCCTCTTTCCGCTCTGGTGAGAATGACATTGGCAGTATATTAACAGGTAGGAGGTACGGGCGAACCTTTCCCAATAAAACCGAAAGGTTGGACCTTCAACTGCTCCACACTGTCCCAGCACCATAAAGACGTGTTATTTTGTGTTGGCAGCTGGTTTGGCTGAATAAGCAGCTTGCTGTGGCGCGGGGCGGGTAGTGACTCACCTCTCCAGTGAGTCAGGCTTAAACACCACAAAATGCCTTGGGGAAACTCCATGTTTATGTCCTCAATTTTCTCTTGCTTCACTAGGCTCATTTTTAAGACGTTTGAAATACGACAACACAGCTACAGAAAATTGCTCTCTGTAGCATACCTCAACATAAATGTGTTTCATCTACTGCTAATTTCTCCTGCTACTGTCATCTGGCAATAATTCTTCCCTTTAACGTATAATATTTTTGAATGACTTTTCCCTTAAAGGAAAAGCTTTTTTTTTTTTTTTTTTTAATTAGAAAAAAACATGGGTTTATCTGTTTGGATGATGAAAACATCCCTTACCAGTTTGATTGCTTGAGGTCCATTTTCTCTGTCCTGTTCTGAACTTTCTGTCCTACCCACAGCCTGATGATCCCAAATCCATCCCCATTCACTTCCTTGGCAGAGCTCGCAGCCTTGCGGGAGGCATCTTCACCACCCTTCCTCTGCCAAAGCAATCTTTCTAATGGTCTTACGTATTAAAAGTAGTTTTGATTACCATTCTATTTCTGGGTTTAGGGCTGTGAAGTGGGTACCTTTGATCAGATTAATAATTTTTGGTTTTATGAGACCATTTTCACCTTATATGACACATTGAATATTTGGTTTGCTGAGGAGACTGTTATGCTAGACATGCACTATGTCCACTTAAATACGTTTTTATCTTTGGAAAACCTTTAAGGAGCTTATCAGGGCAGAGGAAAGTATGTTCTCTCTGCACATGCCGTGTGTGATTGAGTTTTCCTGCCCCCCTTCCTCCTGGGGAAGCTCTCCGCCTCCTTGCGAAGCAGGGCGCGGGCTGGCTCCCCTCTGACCCCATGCTCTCACCCCATTTTGGGGGAGCCACAGAGCAATGGCGTGTTAGATAAAGGCATTTTCAGCATGTGCGTTTCTCTATCCTGTATCCTGGCCTTTGAGACAGAAAAGACTTACACTTTCATGCAGCCTTTCTCCATGCTGCCACAGAAGCGTTGCCTCTGCATTTCATGAGCTGAATTTTTGCCCCGTGAAATAGGGCATGATCAGAAATGTCTACGGCTTCTCAGGAGCACCATCTTTCTGTGTTAGTCGGGGGGGCACGTTACACCCATGCCGTGTAATACATGCAATCACTTCCAAATTCAAGGTGCAGGTGGAGGTTTAGGTTTTTGTGCTCCTGGAGTTTCTGCAGCTGAGGATGTGACCCAGGAGAAATTGGGAGCTGCTCCAACAAGGGGCTGAAGTACCGAGGACAGAAGGAACCCTGTCCTGGCAGAGCTCAGAGGAGCTGATGGCATGGTCACCTTGCAGGGGTGAGAATGTCACCGAGGGCTGTGGCTGTGCCTAACAAACAGCTGGGGGACCTCGAGCAGAATAGCAATAGCTTTTTGTCGTGGTCACCTGTCAGCTCCTCTACATCACCCCAGTGGTCTAGCAACTCTTCAAATTTATCTTTTATCTTCCTCAGAGTTTCATTTTTTTCTGGCAGAGACTGGATATATTTTAGCTATTTAACGCAATCCATTTTTCATGGTTTATTCTCTTGTAGCTGCAGCTGTTTCAGAGAGTAACTTATAAGAGATTAACTTCCACAATGCAAGCAGAGTTAAACATTTCTTCCTAGTGCAAAAGCTTGGTTTGAAATGGTGCAGCAATTAACTAAAATTCGTTAGAACCAGGGGATCCTTTACTCTCACTTTCTGATGAATGCCTCTGCTTTAAACTCTTATCCATTTATCCCTCTACGTATCCTATTGTTCTCTCCTCCAGATAGGGACTTCCTACAAACAGCATTTTAATTACTTTTATAATTAGTCAGCAGCAAAATCTTTGATGAAATGCCTCTAATATTTATTGAAATCTTTGCTGATTTTTTCATGTATTATACACAACTTCTCATTAACTTTTTCAAGTCTAATTAAATTTCTCTCATCATTCTTACATTCACCGCTCTAGTATCACTCTGCTAATTCTTCCTGTGACATTACAGTCAGGATGACGTTGCAAAATCTCATTTGTTTCAGTGGAGAATGCATTTTAGAAAATGAAGACTTGGAGCAACTTTTTTTTTTTTTATTTTAAAGGAGACTTCTTTCTAGTTTGCTGAAAATTAAATGAAAAGAAATTGGTAATTAATTATTAGAAATGCTAATTTCAGATAACTGAAATACTTTAAACAGTTGAAATATTACTGTGAACTCTGATTTTTTTTTTTACATTTTAGAAAAAAACTATTTATAGTAACATATTAAATTTAAAAACAAGATGACATTGTTGGCTCTTGAACTTTTGTGGTAAGGACATGATACATGTCAAGAAAACATCCCTGTCACTCCATCTGTAATTTTTTCAAAAAAAAAGAAGAGAAAATGTAAGAACAATTTTACTTTCAAGTCTGGTCTGCCTTAAGAAGTGTTAGTGTGATCTGAGATTAGCAGAAGAGCTGCTGGTAGATGCCTTTGACCCTGCGTGCCTGCCTTCAGCTTCATGCAGACTACACGAGGGACGCTTTTAGTGTCATTAAAAGATATTTAATCACTTTAACAGTGGCATGTGCCTGGCACATGAGCAGCACAGTCCTGGCGGCACGGAAACGCACTACTGTGCAAAGATGCTCTTGGTTCTCTTCATTAGTGCTTGATTTACATACTCTGATTAGTGCCTGCCCCAAAAGGGCAATAAAGCTGCCAGCGGACGCTTGCAAAGCCCTGGAGGGAGATGGGCCATGCACGTGCCGGGGCTGTACCGGGTATTTCCCGGCTCAAACGCCGCCTCGGCAGAGCACCAGCCACAGCAGAGGGAATGAGCAAGGGACAAACCTGATGTTCTCGGGAGCAAACAGAAAAACCGCAGGAAAAACACTTTGTAAATCCAGTATAAACAATTAATTCTCCGTTCTAAATTATCTTCCCCTAGTGCTCCTGGTGGCCTCTCACTGACCTTAATGTGCCATTCCAATAGAGTCTGTTATTAACGAAACATCTTTAACGATGCTTTCCTGTTTGCTGCTTATATTTTTGCAATTCATTTCCATGAAAAGGTGGTTTCAGTCCTTACTTACAGACGGCATTTGGTAACTTACGTCTTTCACTGCCCCTTGACCGTATCTTGCAACTGTTTTGTCACTCCCTGTTTACTTATGGCGCGAGACTTTTGAAACGGTGAGCAGGGATTTAGCTGTCGTGTTAATGGGAATCGCATGGCTAAATCCTCAAGCAGGGCTTTGAAAATGAATCCCTCCCCCGCTGTGGATTTATCAGGCAGAGAGCGCCATATGAAATAACAATGATAACTCTCGGTTTATCTTTGAAAACTTGCTATTTCTTCTTTTTGTCCCTTATCTGCATCTGCTTGCATATCTGTAGCACTTATGGTGACTGCTAATACTTCCTTATGCAGGTGCTTCCAAATCTTTTTATTTCTAGTGACTGGATTACCTGCCTGTTTTTTAACCTTTGAGCACTTGGTTTCAATCTTGTCATTTTGCCCTAAAACAGGGGTGAGACTAGAATGCTCAGAGAAGGCTGATGTGGAAATGAACATTCCCAGCCATGGACCAAACCATAACCGTTGTTCCCTTGACTCTTTCAACTTGGCATGGAGTCCTTAGATAAATTTGTGTGAAGTTTCAAAGAACCTGCGCAGAATTTGAATTACAGAGCGTGAGGGTTAACGTTCCACCTTGGCTTGTCAAGGGCTGAAGACCCCCACCACAAGCGAGGTCCCTGTGGGACAGCAGCCTCAGGGCAGAGGTGCCACCTTCCTGTCCTATGTCCCCACCAGGAGCCACCACCTGGCTGTACCGATACCTTAGTGCTGGTTAAGGGCTGTTCACAAACTCCTCCTCTGGAGTCCATCTCACGCCTGCTCCTGACTTTCCCCATACAAAAAGTCCCATCCTGCTGGTGGTGGGACTCATCCAGCCCAGCATATTGTGGTGGCACCTTGCCAAAAAGAGGATCAAACTTGGAAAAGACTTTCTGTGCATCTCTGTTATATTCTTGTTTTTCCTCTAAGTATATCTGATCCTGTGCGTCCTTCTTTAACAATTTCCACATCCTTCTGACTTGGATCACACCACAAGTTTTTAGAGGAATACCCCAAGCAACCGTGAGAGCAAATCCACTTCTCGGGCAGTTTTCCTAAAGCATGCATTTAGTATCTAAAGCAATTTTGGCATTTCCTCTCGGGAACAATGTCCCTTCCTGCTCTCATCCACCTCTTGACTGTGCTCCTCCTCGCAGCATGAGACACTTCGTGTTGAGTGGCAGGGTGAGCTTCCCTCCAGATCTGTTTAACTAAGCCCTAGCCTGGCTTGAGCTATGTGACATTAGACTTTCTTGCTTTGTCTGTAAAAGAAACGTTCCAGTGATTAATAGTCTGATCAAGTGATTATTATTCTTTGTTTGGAAGAAAAAAAAAAGTATTTTTTCCAGTTTTAATTTCCCTGGTTTTAGCTTCCAACCATTGCTTCTTACCATGCCTTTCTTCATGAGATTAAAGCGTTTTTCGCTTCTCCCCATGAAAGTGCTTACACGTTTATAACATTCCCTCTCGTTTTTCCTTTTTGATGAATAAAACCAATGAATTTTTTGAATATCTTCAAATAAGCTATTTTCTTTAACCTTTGAGTTATGTTGGTGGCTCTTTTTTGCACCTTCTCCAGTCTTTCTCCCATTAAAATAAAAAAATCAGCACACACCTCCCTATACATCTTTCAGCATTAATTTCTCCAATGCAGTATTCAGAGCTTAAACATTTCCATTTAATCCTACTCTATCAGCTTCTACTGGTATATCCACACGTTTCTTAGACATACTGTTGTTCTGGGAGCTGATGTTACTTGCTCACCGTGACACATAAGGTCATGTAGCACCACAGCTATATTAAAACAAGAAGGATTCAGTAAAGAATATATTTATTTTGTGTTCTGTAGTTCAGACCATCTTATATCATCAGGATGTTTGCTGGTTGCTCTCCGGCATCATTCTTTTCACCATCAGTCGTAGCAGGAGTGGGAAAGCTGCCTGTACGGGCAGCGGTGCAGTATCCCTCTGGTCTGCTCTGCAACTGGTGTGGTGTTTGGTCTGGTTCAAATTCAGTTCTAGTCAATGGGAATTGTCCTTCTAGTAGCTCCAGATCAGCTTCACTTTAGTTGGTGCACTGGGTTCACAGGGAGGAAGGGAGGGATGAGACGTGTGTGTGTGTGAGATGATGCTAATTCTGTATTGGTTACAGCAGTTTATATCTTCAGCTCATCTCAAGTGATGTCATTTCACCAACACCAGTGGAAGTGTATTAATTTAAATGAGATGAGGATGTAGTCACAGGTTTCTGTCGTTAGTAAATATTGATGTGTTACAGAAAGACTTTTAAATTGGTCTCTCTCCAATTTGTCCATTTTACTATGGGAAGTTATCAACACTTCCCATTTTACTATAGGAAGCATTCAACAAGAACGCAATTCTCATTTATGGTTGGAGTGCAGCTTCTCTGGTATTTTGTTCTGGTTTACGTGGTAAATCTGACTGGTACCTGTCTGAGAAGGTTTAATGCCTGGCTCACAGCTACTGGGTAGATTTCTGGCTGTAGCTATGGCTCATCTCAGTTCAGCCTATCTGGGATCTTCCTGGCCCTCGTACTCAGTTGACTTTTGATATTGGCCCAAGAGATGAAGCCATGGCACAGACAGGATTTTAGCCTGGACTTCATCCTGTTCCCCTTCAGCTTTTGTACTGTCTGAACTAATTTAAAATGAACTCCCTTTTGAGTGATTTACGTGATACTAAGTTGTGTTCAGGTAAGGACGAGAGCCCATGTCAAGCCTCTTTGTGTAGTCCTCGGTGTCCAGTTCTCCTTGCAATAAAAGGTCTAGAGTTTGTTTCGTTTTGTTTTCAGTTGTACATAATCTGCACGCTCCTGCCCAGAAGTCCTGTGCAGGCTGTGCTGCAGTCTCTGCGCTGTGCACTTTGTGAAGTCTGTAATTATGGTGCAAATGGCTGCAAGACTTTGACCTTAGCAACTTTTTCAAACTTACTCTGCTTTGGCGTGACCTGCGTTGTAAAGTGCAGAGCAGTGAAGAACCAAGCCTGTGCTCACCACGTTGATATCAACGCTAAGATAAGGCTTTGTAGAAATAATGGGAAATGACAAATGTTCACCGACTATTTTATCATCGTGTGGACAAAGGGATTCTGGAAAGGCAGGTTTAGAGCTTTACTAATGTACAGTTTGATCGAGCACATTGTCTTAACTTGTTCGCGATGATAAGTGATACTTTGGGGATGTCTTCTAGCTTTCATGCATTTGACCTTCCTGCTCTAGGCATTGACCATTTCATATTTTTCCCTCTGTGCAGTGTAGGTGGTTTCTACACCACCTCCTATAATCGAGGCTAAACCCTGAGCTTGTGCTGGGAGGGGCTTAAAGCCAACAAACAACAAAACAAGTGCAAATACTTTCCCCTGCTATTTTCCATATATTCTGTTTCTTTTGGCGTTCTATATGGACACTTTACACCCAGCACAGAAGACATCGAGGTTTTTACAATGTTGGTATGTTGGGTTTTTTCTTCGTGTCTGCTCTTGGAGACTTGACTCTGAAAAGATTTTTAAGAGGAGGAAGGGAATATGCTGGGTGATGGTGAGACTGATAAACAAAGATAGGATGTGAATTAATGCATATTCTTGAGCATTCACCTTGAGGAAGTAGTAGGACTTGGGTAGTGGATGACTGGCAGAGAAGACCTTGAACAGTAGCTCTGTGAGACTTATTTATTTATTTATCAGTGCGGTCTTCTAGGAAGATTAATTATCAGACAGAAAAGCCTTGAGGGATCATTTTTTGTTCTCATTGTACAAGTTTTGGACCAATAAAATAACTCTCTTTTCTAGTACTCCTGATCGGCTGTACAACAAGCTAGTAAGGCAACACAAGTGAACAGGTTTATTCAACCTGGATATGCAAATAAGAACATATTACAGCTCTCACTGGCTTTTATGACATTCGTTAAGCATGGGGGAACAGTTGAGCATGCATACATTGGCTCACACCCAGCCAAGATCATAAACTGCACTGCAATGCAACTCCCTTCGCTAAGGGCACGCGGAGTGCTGTGAAAGGCTGGGCAAAGCTTGGACAGCTCAATGCAGAACTGATTTTAATATTCATGAAGCTCACATATCAAGACTTCCTAAGAAACACACAAGGAAAGGATAGATTTAGACAGGAATGGTTTGTGAGCTGTATGCATGTAGGGATGACAGATCATGACTACCGGTAATTATGTACCTGGCTTTCTGGATCACTAGTATGTGCAGTTGCTGCATGGGACTCATAAACTACATCTGCTAAATTTTATGAGCAAAGCATCTAGACCTGTTTAATATGCCACCTGTGAGTATTAGTGCACATGTAATAATATAAATTCCCTTCGATGTATTTGGTATTCCAAAGCAATACCAAATAAATGGGGGGTTAAAAGTGCCTGTGGTTTATTCTTTTTAGCACTCTTCCACGTGTAACCTGGGATGGACTCAGAGTCTCCCTTGGTGGTCAATACCTTTCAGCATCTGAAATTTGCTGGCTTATTAGCCATTTGTGGAGGCAGGGAATAAAAGGGATTTCAGTGGATTTATTGAGAGAGTTTCAGGTTTGAAAGTACTGTCTACGTTACAGGGACTGTGAGGTCTGAAATGCCTGCTTCTGTTCTTCGCGAAGGAAAAGTAATTCTCACCTGCTGTAGCTGACTGACTGTGTTGGGTCTGGTTGAGATGGAGTTAATTTTCCCCACAGCAGCCCTCGTAGTGCTGTGCTTTGTCTTGGTAGCTAGAAAGGTGTTGATAACACACCACTGTTTTGGTTACTGCGGAGCAGTGCTCGCACAGCATCAAGGCTGTCTCTCCCGCCTCGCCCAATAGGCTGAGGGTCGGCAAGATCTTGGGAGGGGACACAGCCAGGATGGCTGACCCAAACTGACCAAAGGGATATTCCATACCATATGATGTCTGCTCAGCAGTAAAAGCTAAGAGAAAGGAGGAGGGGGCGTGGTATTAGTTATTACGACGTTTGTCTTCCAGAGCAACCGCTATCCGTACCGAAGCCCTACTTCCCAGGAAGAGGCCAGACATCACCTGCTGATGGGAAGTAGAGAAGAAATCTTCTGTTTTCCTTTGCTTCCATGGTGGCCTTTGCTTTTGCTTTATTAAACTGCCTTTATCTTGACCCACGAGGTTTTTTCCATCTTATTTTCTCCCCCTCCCGCCCCCCCCATCCTGCTGAGGACGGAGTGATGGAGCGGCTTGGTGGGCACCTGGCACCCAGCCAAGGTTAACCCACCACACTGACCCAGGTTTCATGCACTTTTAGAGGCTTAGCAATGCCAGACCAGCTGACCCCCTATGACCATGGATTAAGTTTTGAGTTTGAAGTTTTTGCTGCTTTCCCAGCTTGCATCTAGGTTTTGCAAAGGGATGATGTCGGTAAGACACTGGTGATGTATCAGATTAGGAAACTCCTGGAGTCATCTGTTTTATTGATACGCATACGGGAGTGCTGCAGCTGAGGTAGCTGTAATCAGCATGTAACCAGCATGTAATCAGCATGCAGGCAGCCCCCTCTTTCAGGTCTATACGTGAACATCCCTGGTGGTTGCTAGGCTTTGGGGAATTGTCTCTGGTTAAAGAAACTTGGTGAGAGTTGTTCTGCCCCAGTTCCCACCATGACTGCAACCACCAGGGAAGCTACAGAAGGAAGTAAACAAAACAGAAATTCTCTCAAAATTGGAAGTTTGCCTCTTGTTTGAAAAAGCACTGCAAGACTGCAAGTAAGAGGGCCGTCTCTTTATTCCTGCCATAACCATATTACTCACTGATGGTAACATTCAGGCTGAAACCTGCAGATCTTCTTTGGGATCTGATGCCATTATAGCAAACACGCTATGGCTCTTAAGAAAGATATGGTCCTTTCCTAAGGTACTTCAATCTTGTAAATATAAGTACACTAAGAAAACTATCTTCCTGGAAAGCAACTGATCCAAAGTTGGACTCCAGGACTTCCATACTGCTGGAAACAGAGAACGGCACAGGTGAATTGATTTTCCTGTATGATCAAATACAAGTCTGTGGTTCTTTAGAAGGGTAGGCTGTTGTAAGACTTGCCTTTCACCTTATTCTCTCTGATGGACTAGGGTGGAAGTCAGTTATCAGAAGATATATCACAGAATGGTTCAGGCTGGAAGGGAACAAGAGATCATCTGGTCCAAGGCCCCTGCTCAAGCAGGGCCACCCAGAGCCAGTCGCCCAGGACTGTGTCCAGCCATCTTTTGAGTAACTCCAAGGATGGAGACTCCACAGCCTCCCTGGGCAACCTGTGCCAGTGCTTGGTCACCCTCACAGTGAAAAGGTGCGCAGGAAGGCGAGGGGGATGTTTGTCTCTGCTGTCAGCAGGCAGGTGAGAGCAGCAAAGTTTGAGCTGCAATTTAACACTCCTAAAGCATGACAGTTGCACCAGTTTTCTTTCAACGTTTATAATTTTTCTTGTTGTTATATTAGAGATTCATAACAACAAATTCCAACTTAGACCTCTTATTAATCGTCAGCCCCCAAGTGCAAGCCTCAGTGTTTTGTATTTGTAAGGCACTGATAGCCTTTGTTTGATCTTCCATCACTCCAGATGAAGTGGCATTGCCCTAATGCTGCACATATAATCTGTTCATAATTGGAAGAGCTCCTTCAGGCATCTTATCTTTCGAGCTGTGAACACAATACTTCATCATTACAACTAGTTAAAGGAATGCTACCTTCATAAATTATAGTTCTGTAACTCTTTTGGAAAACAATTAGTGTTTTCTAATACCTTTCCTGTAACAAGAACCTGCAGCCAGTTATTCCAACAGAATAATTTCTTCACAATTAGCTATGTAGGTTTCCCCTCTGTGAAAGAACAGAGTTCCATGTTAATGTTATATTTTGATCAATAATGGGTGGTTGTAAAGGTCAGGCTGTCTAATACCTGCAATGCCACAACATTTGAGAGGGGGGTCACAAAGATTAATAGGAAAATGGTTAAAGAAAGTATTTGAAAAACCCTTGCAATTCAAACAGCTTGCCGTGTTCTGCCTCTAAGCCTTTGTAAGCGCTGCTAACCAAAGTTCAGGAAGGAGTGGCAATTAAGAAAAAGGGATCAATTTATCAATGGCAAGGAGAAATGTAGCCCGCTGAGTTTCCTATTCAAAGCCCAGGAGAGGGATGGGTGCTTTAGGGTCAGGGATGAAGATCAAATATTTCATGTAAGTCAGGGGTTCCTCCAAATTAGCACTTTGGAAACTTTGCAGACTTTCAGTGGAGACAAGATCAATTTAGCATCAGAGATCAAGAATAAAATATAAAATAAAATGCTAGGGTGAAGATACTGCTGGCAAATATGGGTCTCTCTTTTTGAGCAGATGGCCTGGAGACCCCCACAGATCTCTTCCAACTTAAATTATTCCATGATTTTGTGATATCCACTTTGCAAAAAGAGAGTTCCAAATACAGCAGGTTAAATATATTACCCAAAACCTCTTGGAAGGAATAACCTGTTTCAGGGTCATAATCCCTTCCAAAAAATGAATTTATGTTCATGCCAGAGCTAGTATCACTATCATTGTTATTATTTTATGCGTTGAGTTTATTTCATACGTCTTTATTAAAAACCTTGTCTTTAATAACATTAGTGGTGATCACAACAGTCTGTAGAAACATCACATGAGTAGATATAACTACTGCTGTATTCGTTATAATCAAATGGTGTTACAGTAATGTTTTATGAGCCCAGTGAGCAGGCTGGAGGAGAATTTCAGAGCTCAAAGTGCTGAATCTGGTACCTACCATCTCAGAGGAACGTTAGGGCATCTTTTTTTCCGTAGCATCACACGGGAGCTACTGCTCGTATATCCCCCCATTGCTCCCAGATCCTTCTCTATGCTATTGCTCTCAGAGGCAGCATCCTCCTGTTTTGTTCACCTCCATGGCATAACACTCTTCATGTTCATACCTTCTAGTTACCGTGTTTGATAGCATAATTTCACTTTGTGTTTCCCTTGTGTTGATGCTAACAGTTATTAAGCTTGCTTATGAACTCCTTTTCCTTCCTCACTTCTCTGTTTCCACATGCACTGTATTACACTCACTGTAATGCTTTCGATCTTGCAAATAGTGCATGACTATTTTTGAAGGTTCAGAAAATTAATGATTTTGAACTACCTTTCATTTTCATTACTCCTTATGAAAATTAAAAAAAAGAAAAAGTGTATTGTTGCAGTTGTGTGCATAACTTGTTCAGAGGAATGCTTGCAGGCAGTGAAAATCACTGGCTGAGTAACAATTTCAACAAGGAATGAGGCTGAAGAGACCCAGTGTGGAGCCTGTTAGAGTAAACAGGCATTTGCCCTTATGCACTAACAGCAAGAAAGTCCGGGAGCTGCAGAGCACCAAGGAATAACAAAACAGTGTTTAAGAAAATAGTGCAAATTTTCCATTGCTATCTTGCAATAACTTTGGTTTACTTAACAGAATAAATAATATGGAGCCTTTGCTATAGGGTAGTGAGCCACAGGAGATATTTCACAGTAAATCAACGTTTACTTCCTTGAGTTACAGAGAGAATTTTGTGGCCCTGAGGCCATTTGAACAAATGGATGGGAATAGATGGGAAAGAGCACCGTGGGGCTTGGAAGGGTTTTTCAGAAACGTTTTTACTGCTTTTAATGTCTCTGTATACCAAGCAGAGAGGAATGAGGAGGATGTTATACAGAGGGATGTGTGTGTTTGCTGATAATATTCGTCTTAAATAGCTTAGTGTAATACATAGTCTTACATGTAGTTACGGGTGGCTTTTGACAGTCAGAACCTTTTCTGTTAAATCCTTTTAACTTTTTATTTCGTAAAGAGAGCAGGAAAAGAAATGCTTACTGAAACTGTAATTTTGTGAAATTAAGGTTTATTACAAAAAAAATGAGCAGAACGTGCCCAGTAAAACCTGTATCTAAATTTTGCAAATATATAAAGTCCCTGTAAGAGAGAGATCTATTGTGAATGATTTTAGGTATTATTTTTTTTGGTGACGCTAAGGGAGAAAAATGTTAATTAGGTATTATCATTATTGCAATAATGTCTGCTCAGCTCATCGCTTCTTGAAATGACTGCGGTCCTCTGTCAGGGAGCGTGGTGCGGGTGGTGGCACATCATCGCGTGAAGTGCTGCCCTTCCCAATGGGTTGTGATTGTAGCACACTTGGATTGCGAGCTTTTGTGAACAGGGCCATCTTTTCAGAGTGCATCTTTTTTATTTCCTTATATTTTAGGACACTGAGTGAGTTTTCATAGCTTTTAGGTTTTTCAAGCTGTTCCATCTTACGTATTCCCTGTTACAGCCCTGCTAGTATCTTCAGTTAAATGCCATCTCTTCTGCTGGCCTTGACCAACTGCCTTTTGCTTCCTCTTTACCAAAACAAAAGAAATCCTGAGAGTGGTGTTGTCTTGTTACAAGATGGAAATGGAAATTTATTAATACTGATATTTATGAGCTGCTTCTGGATGATGCTTGGAAAGAAGCAGATGCGCTCGTTTAATGTGAAATTATTGCCCTTTGCAGTGCAATGAATACTACACAATCCCTACAAATAAAAAAATAGTTTTAAATCAACAGTCCTGAATAGCTTGCTCCCAAATGACCTAAAACAATCGCTTGAGGGGATTTTTGATGTAACAATTTATTAAGTAGTAAAGCAAGTAGGTAAAATAGAGCTTACAATACTGGAGAAATTTTAAAAGACAGATCAAGGTCTAATGTGCTAATGAACAAAAGGGACAAGTGTGGGTCCCCTGCAAAAATAATGATAAAATACGGTAAAAGGAATCAAGTTCTTGTCAAAGATACTATGAATGTATGCTGTAGTCAGACACACGCTTGGGCTCTGTACAGGAGTAGCAGGATAAAATTTAATGCATTGTGCTACAGAAGAGATCAGACTGAATGATCTAATGGTCTTTTCTAGGTTTAAAATTGGTCGGTAATTCTTTTGCCAGCCACTGTGGCAAAGTCACACGACAACCTGCAGGACCCACTATGAATCTCACTTGGAAAAAGAGTTATCAGGTCATTCATCTTAAACTCGCCTGCTGTGTGACAGAGCCATGGCAGGTCCTAGGTACCCCTGTGAATAGTTATGTGCTTTTAATTAGAAAGTGGTCTAAGATTTACATCAGTGTTCAAGCTGCGTTGTAGCCCTTGCCCCATGATATGCCACCGCCGTTAAGCATTCTGCCTGCTTAGCTGGTGGGAGGAGAGACATTTTCTAAGGAATCAGTCATTTTCCGGAGTGCGTCAAGGACAAGGGCTCGTGTACTGAATCCAGCCAAAAGGAGCTGGGGTGGGAAGTCACGGCTCCCCCCCGGCCCCTTGAGTTCAGCTGCCTTCTGGGCAGTGACTGACCTGTGGTTCCTGCACACTCAAAAATTTAGTTTTAAGAGTATTTTTGAAAATGTTATTTCATGGAAGAGTAGAGATATTTTTTTATTTTTGGGAGAAGCAGTGTCTAGGCATCAGAAATTCTTTAGTGAATATGTAATATTAAAATACTGCATATTAAAACTATGAAAGGCTTGAAGGTATTTTTAAAAGCTTGTGAAATAGTGTTATATCATTGTGTGCAGTCATGTACAAGCCACCATATATTAAAAGGTACAAGAATCCTTTCCATCAGGATCCATGAAGAAAAATGCATTAACTGGAAATCCTGTACTTTACCACGAGTTCAGCAGAACACAGAAATATGACCAGAGGCAACAATCTGCAGATGCAGATCCTTACTTTGAAAAAGTCAGGCACCTTCTGACGGGTCTTCCTGTGCTGCAGCCCTCATTCCAATTTGCAAATTGAAGACTTTTTTTTTTTTTTTTTTTTTAAGGACCTGAAGGCTGGATCTGACCTGCTGGCCTTGACTAATAGAGGTTGACTTCCAACCATAAAGAAGTTAGTAGAAATTTTTTCCTTTGTGTTACACAGAGTTCCACTATGTAACCGTTGTATTTGCAGGCACCAGTGAAGCTGTGCTAGATACAGGTTGGAGCTCCATTTATTTGTTTGTTTGTATCTGAACATCAGCAGTGTTCAAGAACTTTAGTTCAGTTCTGCAATGCAAAATAAATCAATAATTAATTTGTCTGCAAATAAGGTTACATATCAAAATCAATTGAAGGGATCCCCAAATCTTGATAGAGTTCAAAGGGTGTCATACAGGTTCCGTGTGATGCTGGGTTTGAATTTTCCTTTTCCTTCTTCAGAGAGCAATAGTAGAAAAACTATGGAAATGTCTTCAAATGTGTAGACCTGGTAGATGGATCACTCTGAATTATTTTTAATTTTCTGCACTGTGTGATGTAATTAGATAATAACCTGATACTTAAAAAAAATAATAATGGCCTTTTCTAGTGAACAGCCAGGAGTAAGGGTGATGTTTGTCACTTTGGCCTCAGTTCCCATTTTTAAATATCACACTGCAGGGAAAAGGAGACATAGGGGATCTTGTACAGTGAGCTGTACGCCAGAAAAGAAACCATCATTACTTTGGTGAACACAGATTTAGCCCTTGCATTAGAAGGCGTAAGTCCACCGAGTCCCATCCACGGGTCTCCAGTGGCAAGGGGGTCTGTAAATAGCCTTAACGTGCTTTTCCGATACGTGCACATGAATATCCTTCCTCTGTGCTTACATTAAACTTGCAGTGGCCTCTCCCCATTCTCTGCAGAAGCAACATTAAACGCCGGCAGTGTGATCACTCCTGCCCTGTGCACATTCCCTGCCTTCCTCCACCAGGAGCCAAGCGTGCAAACGTTGTCCGCTTGCTGCTGTCAGGATGAAGTGCAACGTTTGCAGCCCTGCTGCAGTCAAACAGGAGTAAGTCCAGACTGACTTCTTCATTTCTCTTTTCTAAGGATGAAGGAATTGATATTTGTAGTACGCATCTTCACTTTCAGCTTTCTAAAGGTCTCAAAACCTCTCCCCTGTTACATCCCTAGCCACCCAAGACCAGATTCACTGCCTCTGTAGATGGTGACGTGGTCAGGGGAGCTGCTGGCATAAGTGGGTCACCACACGTTGACATCCAGAAGCTTATTCCAGCCTTAGACGCTTGGTACATCAGGCAGCATGCCTGGAAAGCCGTGCTCTGCTGGGAGCATCTAGTGTCCTGGGCACATCCTTATCCAGTGTTTAAGAGTGGGGTAAATGTGGCCACATTGCAATTTCTGATCATGTGAAGCAACAGTGAAAGATGCAGTGGTGTTCAGGAGATGTTCTGCTCGGATGGGCTATGGGCATACTGTTAATGTAACAGCAAAGCACCTCTTCAGCAGGCAGTGGTTTTTTTCTAAAGCTATTTTTTCTAGCCTGTCTTAATGGCATTAATGGGTTTCCTCTTCCTCCTTGGGAATCTGCGTCTGGCATGTGAGTGTGAAAGGAGGCATTTGGCTATTCAGTTCATGCTTAAGAGGAGTTTTGGGTTTGCCGGACTGTTCGTGTGAAGGGCTGCTCGGTGGTAGAGGTAGGGGTCTCCTCAATTACCCTCAGTCTCCAGCCTGTCTGTATTAGCAGGGCTTCAGACCCGACCTGGCTCCGTCCCTCCTTATCAGTATCTAAAAGAAACATATGTGGGGGGATCCAGTGTTGCACCCCATCTTTAATATGCAGGCAGTCTATAATGATGGCTGTGCACAGACCAACGTGTGGGGCAAGGGAAGGAGCTTGAAGGACAACACGTTGTTTGTGTAGCCGGTACACAGTGCAGAAATTAGTAAATACTGTCAATCCGCCCCTCCACTCATCTCCTGGTGAGAGGGCAGCCAGAGAGGTTCTTCTCTGGGTTAGGAGGCTCAGTACGTATTTTCACGCGGCCAAGTGATTTTCTGGGGTGACTTGGTTCTGCTGTGCGGTCTACTGTGATTTGAGTCACTGACTGTTCCCTGAGTGGAACTTGTATTCATTAAATAATTCAAATAAATTCTTTCTCCACATGATCAGCAGCTCCATCAAGCTGTAAAACCAGCGCATGGTGGGGAACTGTCTGTGAGCTGGTGTCCCTGGGGCTCTTCTGAGCCATATTGATGACAATGGATAATATGAATTCTGTAGTTAATCAAGAACGAGGGTTAATGTGCCATAATTCCTGTTCAAAGGACTGGTTTAGGTATTGCAACTCTGCCTTCGGCATGAATTAATCTTTCCTTTCTCCGCTTCCAAACAGGGATGTCATTTGAAATGGCATGGCACTCGCTGTGCTTACCGGCACGGTGAAATCCCGTGCTGCAAAATTCAACTTCTCTCTCCACCTCTGTGCTGGCTTGGGCTGGACCAGGACAAAGCTGGACAGGAGCTATGGGGCAACAGCGATATTTGGACATATTTATAGCATCTGGAGGAGTTAAATAGAACTTAACAGACCTGAGGCATCATATTTCTTTCCTGAGCTGACGCTCGTAAACACAGTGCTTTGAAACTGTGAAGCATTATGTGCCATAAGCACCAAATACCATTATTATTCTGCAGCCTATGTGTAATTGTCTGTTCTATGAAAAATTTTCCATGTCCTTAACTGCCATTTTAGCTACTAAAGATTGAAAATGGCAATGGTATTTGGAAATTTGGAAGAAAAACAACCATCAGTTGAAATCACTGAACTCTGACTTTGCACTCCAGTGTGTTACAGACCTGGATGGATGGCTTGTGATTTACACCAGGATTCTGGCTGATCTTCTACTTAGAAGGCAGATATTGCTACAGACCTTCAAAATTAATTCCCACTGTTTAGCTGAAATGAAATTAGGGAAGAGATTTTCTGTGTTTTTCTATAATCAGAGTCTATAAATATATTTAAAAATCACAGTCAATCCCAGCATACTTAAGAGGAGACTAAAATGCCAAGAGTTATAATACTCCTCCTTGTCAGATACCCTGTGTGCTTTCTCACCTATACAGACTGCAATAAGCAAAGCCTAGGCTAAGAGGAGGTATGGATATAAGAACTATAACATATCTTTTTTAGTTTATTTTTTTTTTAGCAGTGACAAATGAAGTACTGAATTATGAGGTAGTACTTCAAAGAGCCTTGGGGTAGCAATGCATTTAGGAACTTGTGAAACCTCCAAAAATGATATATTTTTTTTTTAATAAACCTGTTGATTAGGCAGAAGATTTTCCCAGCAACTCTTTGAAATTGCTTTTCTGATGGCAAGTCATTATTGTGCAGTAGTATTAATACTGTAGAGAATGGTATAGAGTTTCCTGAGCAGGACTGTGTGCTGGTTGTGCCAGGGCAGTCTTCAGTACTGCATTGGTCCCAGATTATTTCTGTTACCGGAATAGTTTATGTAAATGCAGCTACCTCCTCATTCTGCAGGTTTCATTTTGACCAAGCAAAACTGAAAAATGTCAGAAATTCTCTGCTTTAGATAATAGCCTATTTTTTTATTCCCCATTGTTTTTGCTCTTTTTGTGTTTGTTTCTTTGATAAATTGGTAGGAAAGCCTATTTTTAGTTTCCAGTGCTCCTTTAAGTAACCACTTGAGCATAACCCACGCAAATAAAAAACAACAGTTTGGTCAACTTTTAGGAACACCGGTGCCTGTGTTCTTATCAACACGATTTATTCCCTCGACATCTCCAATGGATTTTGCAAGGTCCACCAGAGAGAACAGAGAGGTTCCCATTACCTTAATGCCTTGTAATCAGGTAATGTGCCAACGGCAGCTGTGAGGTAGAGGAGTCCTCATGTGCCAGCACTGCCTTGGAGGACTCTCCTAAAAGGTTAATAACGAAACCAGACCTGACAGGGCTAAACTGAGACACGAGGCACTTTCTGCCAAAGATATATATCCACACGTGAAAAGGAAAAAAATAAAAATCTGTAATACGAACACAAACACTTCTCAATCCTGTAAGATAGGGAAGAAAATGTTTCTTTACTCTCTTAATGCAGTTCTGCAGTCAGGCTTGAAAGCGGAAAAAGTCCTAAATGAGTAGGATCAGGAAAATCATATACATATTGCAAATTTTCTCAAGTTTGCTTATTAAATATAGCCGTTTTCTCTCCTGTCTTCTGCTGTTATGTAAAGCTGGTACTTCTTTCTGTATTTTTTTCTTCTTTACAGGTTTTTTTTTTTTCATCTTCCCACTAAGATGAACTGCCTCTTTGGCAGTACTCCCCAGCAGCAGGCAGAACATCAATCCGCGTTCCAAATACCTGTAGTCTAGGGACCTTAGGAGAAAAAGAGAAGGTATTGGTGCATTCAGATATAGAATTACGGTTTATTAATTGCTTGGAAAGAAATGGCATTTCAAAATAGGTGGTCTATCACCTCTCTACACATTTTATCTTGAACCAATGTGTTAATAAGATCAAATGTTCATGATCTGGATCAAAAAGCCACATTTGCTTTTAAATAAAACGCATCAAGTACTACAAGTTAATAAACAGGATCAATTAACTCAAAGTCCTAAAGTCTCCTGACGAGCATCCCAGAGTCTTCCCATGACTCCTGGACCACAGCAGCCTTTTCACACAGATCCCTCCAGTCCAGGAAAGCACTCTCACGTTTTTCTGAGCCTTTCTTGTCGGTTTTCTAACCCTCCTTTTTCCTCCTTTTGCTGCCTTTTCCTGCCTTCTGTCCTCTCCACTGCCTGTCGATCCTGACCTTAACCGCGGCAAGCAATGAGTCACAAATAAATGTTACCAGGATCCCTCACTAAACCCACGAGTCCGCGGGGTGCCGCGTGCCCTCCAGCGCGTGGAAGGGTCAAGCACCGCGGTGCCCGATGAAGGGAACGGAGCAAGGTGGGTACCGATGAATAAAAACCTCCTGCCAAAGCTGTGCAAGAGCCCTCAGCCCAGTTCAGCGGAGCTCCCTCGGCACCGAGAGCCCGCGCCGGGCACTGCCCAGCCGCGGTGCGGGATTACCCCAGCGCTGCCGTCCGGGTCAGCGGCTCCCACCGCGTCTGACTAATAAAAATGGGGTGCTGGCAGCAGCGCAGAGGTCCCTTCAAAGTAGCTTTTCCTTTGTCTGGGGGAGTACGTGCCCCTGGCACAGGCTCCAATCCAGCAACGCTTTATCAGGGCTCTCAGCCACGGAGGTGCTTCTTACGTCTGGGGATGCCTGCGTTTATCTTCCCTCCTTTCTGAAAAGAGGCACTTGAGTCAGTATTACTTGTTACCTCTGCAGAAGGTACCCCAGCAGCACCTGGCACTCACGATTATGCTTTTGCTGGCAAATATCAATATTATTGCTTCTGTGGTAAAAAAAAAAAAAAATAAAAAGAAGAGGACATCTCTACCCTGCAGTGGTGAGCGGGTTCTCAGCGTTGGCTTTGTGCTGCTCGCCCCTGCAATGTGCAAAGCTGTCAGCTGAAGCGAGAGGTCTGAAGGGAAGAGCGAATAGATGCTCTTTGAACTGGTGTAGGGCATAGAGTGAGAGAAGGGAGAGCAACAATGTCACGGAGGAACTCTCTGTACAGGAGGTGGGATCAGGAACAGATGGAGAAGGAGCAACAATCAGAACTGTTGTGCAAAGATTTCGGAAAGAGCTAACCACTCAGGGAAATGATCCCACTCCAAAAATAACTTTATGCTTCTTGAACTTGCCCTCAGTTCTTTTAAAGAACAAAGAAAACATTCAGGAAACACTTTGTCACTGTGAGGGTGGCTGAGCGCTGGCACAGGTTGACCAGAGAGGTTGTGGCATCTCCATCCTTGGAGATATTCAAAAGCCATCTGGACACAGGGTGTCCAGCCATCTGGTCCTGGGCTCTAGGTGGCCCTGCTTGAGCAGGGGGGGTTGGACCAGATGACCTCCAGAGATGACCTCCAGAGGTCCCCTCCAACCACAATTCTCCTGTGATTCTGTGATTAAATGGGCATTTCCAGGTCACCGATTCCCTGGTCTTGTAGGACCCCAAGCAGTGGCAGGTCTGCATTCTCACTCTGTACCACGCTGAAATTTGAGGAGTTTGGTGGGTTTTTAGGAATGAAGGGTCTCACAGCTGGCTTAGGCTCTTGAGAGTTGTTTTGTAGCTTGTAGTTTTCTAGAAGTGGAGAAGCAAAACAGTCCAGCAGACCTACATAGAGGAAGGATGCACCCAATGATAGCTTGTGACTGAAACAGCACTCAATGACATGGGGCAGATTTTCTAGGGCTATGGGACTAATGTCAGGCTGTTGGCTCCTGGATGTGACTCACAGGTAAAGCAGTGAAAAAAACCCACCATCTGGGCTCCTGTTGCTGAGCTGCACTGGATCACCCTTACACAAGGGCTTGTAGCAGGGGTGGAAATCTGGTACGGAGAGGATTACCAGGTACTGCATGTTTTTGTAGTGCATTGCTGTCAAATAAACCTAGGAAATGTCTGTGTGATGTGGACTGATCCAATACTTACCTGGCTTCTGCTGCTTGTGTCTCAAGTTAGTGCTTATGTACAACGGGACAGAAAGACCAAATTAGTAAATTCTAATAGCATAGGCGTGTATTTACGGCCCTAAGCAGTACGAGATGGTAATTCAGTACCGAAGTTTGGTATTATATGGAGGGGGAATGAGACCGTGGTCGTATTTGACTTGAGGATCTTTGGTACCAGATGAAAATATTGTGGTCCCTGGAGATAAGAGCGCTCATCTCGCATAAGCTGGCTCTGATAACTTATTAATGCATATTAAACTTTGTGCCTGCATCATGCACCCTCTCCTTCTTGCTGCCTTCGTAAATCTTTCAGAAAAGTAGAAAGTGGGCAAATTTCCTTTATCACAGGTCTTATCTGAATGTACTGTATCTGCATAAAGCAGTAGTGTACAGATCCAGTGTTAAAGATCTTGGAACCACAACCTCAAACCTTGTGTGGAAAGGGAAAAAAAACCCAAACAAACCCAAACTTGCTGTTAAATATATTAGACCTGGTTAAAAAAAAGAAGAAACAGAGGTGTTTGCTCAGCGCTGTGCAGAGTACCAGTTTGGATTATATGAGTAGCTGCTGCAGGAGGTTAAGAATTTAGCAGGATTAAAAGAAACGATGATATTTATTTCAGATTCTGAAGGTTTATTGACCCCAAATACCATTGAATAAGCTAGTTGTTAAATTTTGGGATTAGAAGGAAATTGTTCCTGAATGGTAAATGATTTTATTGAGGTCAGCTGAAGAATTTCTTTCTCAGTAGCCCTGATTTTTACTTTAACTTTCTGGGATGGACAGATTTTGAGTATGATTCTCTGTTTAAAAGCTTTGTCCAAAGGTGTTTTGCCAAAACCACAAAATTCTGCAGAACTCTAGTGTGGGAATTCAAATACTTCCTTTACAAATTTTTTTTTCTTTAAATACAAAATACAGGAAGTTGCTATATGCAATTTCTTTATTAAAAGTTTTGTCCATACCAGAGAACCACAACTCACATGATAGGAATTTAATGAGAAAGATGTATTAGGGCATTTTTTTTCCCTTGATAAATTAACATATTTTACAAACATTTAGAGTGAGTATTGCTAGGAAATGGAAAAATGGCACCAATTAAAAATGAACCCTAAGGCTCAGACATCAGAACTCAATTGTCAAAACATAAATATTTCCAATGAATCCATTTTATAAGGAGGAGTAGGAGAGTCGTCCCCTCAGAAGAGTATTCCAGACTGTAGCAAAAATTTGGCATTAGACAAGCCAGAAGGATGAAAAATTGCCTAATATACAGTGTGGCGTTAGTGGTGTTGTGAGAGATGGCTGTAGAGGCAATTGGGTAAGAGTCATTAAAGTTTAATGAAACCAAACATTTAACTGGAAGAAAAAGAAAAGGAAGTTATTTTCTGTTTTCTCACATCATCTTCAACTTCAAAATCTGAGCCTGACACTAAAACTTCCAACTTTGCTTTTTTTGGGAAACATGGTCTTCTTGGCTCCTACCTTGGGTTCCTCCTGCAGCAGAAATACCTGTGTTGCATCAGCAATTTTGCATCTTCCCACTGAAGTCAGGGTGAGTTGGGTGAGGCCCTGGATTAGCAGAGTTCAACCGACCACGATCCAAGAAGTAGCTGCGGGTTTTGTGGAGTAAGTCGTGTTACGGGCTGTCTGTGGTCGTGCCCCGTGTGAAGGCGTTTTCTGCTCAGTGCTGGTCTCTGGCAGAAGGTGAAGGTATCTGCAGGCTGTCATGGGCATGTTGAAGACACCACCTTGTACCTGTAGTGTAGAAAAACTGGGGTATAGTCTTTAGCGCCTTAGATTTTAAGAATTGCAACACTCTTCTTTGTGAGCTCTTGCACCAATTTGTGTTTAAAATTTTCTAGTGTTCATCGCCGTCGGTGGCAATAACCTCGGGACACAGGGGGTGTTTCCACCGTTGCTGGTGTAAATCAGTCTATACCGACGGTCCTGCTCAAGCTCTTGAGCAAGCTCGCGGGTTCTCTCCTTGCTGGTGAGGTATGAGGGCTGTCTGCAGGCTCCCGGCGGCGCGCCTGCTAAATGGCCCTGCAAAACTTCACAAATTTGTAACATTTACAATGGAGTTTATTTTATAGCTCTAATAAAATCCTTCAGTGATAAATTATTTACATTAGCGTCGTTACTCCCTGGCATGAATCTACCATTCAAAGCGGCTGATCGGTCACTGCAACAGCCCCACTTTTTACAGCAGTAATTCCCCGGGGAGCTCGGCGGGGACAGCCGCGGTGCGTGGGCTGCGCCGCAGAGGGGATCGCGCCTCTCCCTGTACTCGTGAGCAGTCGTCTCATCCCAGCAGCCAGCGACGTATTTCAAGGAGCGCAATCAAACAGCAAGAAGAGGTTGGGTTTGTACTGTATAAAGCACTTTTTATACCAGTAATGCCATTATTTTAGTTTTATTGTAAACGCTAGTGTCTTATGCTGTTTCACCTAACGAATATAAGTTTGCACGTTGAACATCTGACACCACGAGAGCCTCCTCAGGAACGTGAGAGTGCCAGATTCCCACTGTTGCACTGTGCTGAAAATTGCAGCTCTACTGTAGCTTTGACTCTTGAAAACAGAAAAGGAAAAGTTCAGGATAACCCCTATAAATAACCTTGCCTTCTATTTCTACATCATGTGCTGGTAGCTGGATTTTCATATTTCATAGTCTTTTTCTCAGGGATGAATAATTTAAGTTGTTTTGGGGGTATTGTCAAATAAACCCTAAAGAAAATAAAAGAATAAGAGGAGTAAAAAGCCTAGCAAGGTTATTCACCCACTGAAAATTATGTCTGTGTGAATGCGTATAGGTATGTGCGTGTTGAATTTACAGAAAACTCACATTTGTTAAAGGCCTTTGCCCACCCACACACAGTCAGCCGTTGAGTGCCACTAAAAATTCAGCATAAAAGTCACCTTGGGCACGCCAGTTTTCTCCTCTGAGCTGGACAAGCCGTTCTGGGGATGGTAGTCCAGGAAATCCAGAGTTTCAGACAGTGAAGCATTTTGTAAGTTCTTACCTTAGGGATTTTAGGGGCAGAAATGCAGGTGAGTGAGAAGAAAAAACAGGTAGAAAAGCTGCTTAAAACAAGTGGTCAACACAAAAGAACTTGTCACTACAATTTTCGATGAGTTTTAGCATTAATAGCAGCAGTACAGCAGCAGGCAGGGCCGTGAGGTTTTCCACTCAGGTGTAACAGGGTGATAATGCACAGGGAGAAGCAGGAGAAAGAAAAACAGAGATTCTGTTCTATGTATGGGTTTTTTTCATCAATGGGTGTTTTACCAACTCTGAGCATCTCTGTAACAGAAGGAGCCAGTGTTGCTGTTGGGGTTGGTTTCTCAGCTTGTTACCCGGGCTGCTACGTTAATTACTGATGCTCTTTTCTTCCTCATTTGTGGGCTGGATGGGTCAGCGTTGTAACATGAGAGGATTTCTTTGCAACGAATCTAAGAAACTGCACAACCTTGATTGTGTAACCGACAGTCTCCACCCTCCTACTCTGGTTCTTGTGGCTCTGAATTTACTGGGGGTGTGGGTTGGAAGATGAAGATCAAAATATAATTCCACGCAGAGATAACTGAGCTCAGCTACCAGCAGCCGCACAGTTTCTTCTCGCCAGGATAAATCGCCCCAGGCGAAGCTCAGCTCCTCGCTGCGGTGCCTTGGCTGTTCCCAGCAGCCAGCCCTGCCTAGTTTTACAGCTGGTTTAGTGCATCATTTCCCCTGTATAAATAACCACTTCGAATGTTGAGGGCTTGGGAAGGAGAAAGACTGTCTGGTGCACCCTCTCTGTGCCCTGCACAACCAGAGCTTCACCCAGGGGTCCCTGGGACCTCGTGACTCTCTGCTTTAAAGGTTATCACCCAGCAGCATCCAGTCCTGGATGGAGGAGGTGGAGGGTCCATCAGTCCTGCCTAAAGCTTGTGCTCAGCTCCCGCCTCTTCTCAGATGCTCAGGCTGCTTTCTCATTTTAATTTGCCTGTTCTGCCTTCCCTAGGATGGCAGGGAGTCCTCCTGTACCAGGCGTTTTTCTCCCCATAGAGGTACTTATCCCATGTAATCGCATTTCCTCTCCGGTCGAGCTCTCAGTCCATGGCATTTTTCCCAGTCCTTGAGTAATTTCTGTAGTTCTTTTCCACGCTAATTTTTCAAACTCTTTTTAGAAATGAAAGCACAAGACCTATATTCAGTATTGAATTCTCAGCTACACCACTGTCAGAGAGACAGAGAGAAAATAATTTTTTTCCTCACCTATTTAAGCACATCCAGGGATGATCACGGCCCAAATCACTGACTTCTCTGAGGCTTCTTTCTCGTCTCCTCTGTTTCATTCACTGTGCCTTAAGCTTTCGTCACTCCATGCTCGCATCCTGGACTTATCCCATTCCTTTATTGGGGTCAAATGCACCCTTCCTAGGAGCTCTTTTGTGGCTCTGCAGAGCGCTGGGCTTTCACACGGACTGTGCATCCTCCTGGGCATCCGTGACAAATGGGGACTGGTGACCAGTGGGCCCCTTTTCTCTGAGATACTATTTGTTATAGCTGCAGAGAAAAACAAAAACACGTGAAAAACAAGCATTAAAGAGGTAAATCAAAAGGCTTACCGGCTCCAGGCAGTAACCTTTGCAAGCCTGACACGTTAAGAAATACCAGTGAGCGTTAAATTTTTCAGCCTCTTGGACAACCCTTCTCTATGCTGAGAGAGTAAGCTGCAAAGCCGGTTCCAGTTCTGCTCTTTAACGTTCTTAGGCTTCAGCCCAAAACGGATCCTGGATGCTCAGCAGGAAAGTGAGCCAGAGAGCTCCCAGCAAACGGCCGTGTCCTTGCCCTTCCGCTGCACTCCAGAGGCTGCTGGAAGGCGACTTACCGGGGGCTTTGCTGCTCCCCCCGCCTCCAGTCCCACCAACCCTGCTGGCCACAGCATCACCCCGCGAACTCGCGTTATTTTTCTTGCCTGCTACGAACGTGTTTTATTCAGGGTCACTCATTTCGGGGGGGGCGGATTCCAGTCTTGCAGGGGTGACCTGCATCCTCTCTCTTTGCATGTACTCAGCTGTATTTAAAGACACTCAGCTTCTGTGTGCGTGGATCACTTCATGAACTGTATTGCCCTAAATAAATCTCTCATCCGTTTTGTCAATTTTCCTGGCAGTGTGTAAGGAGATAAAAGAGTGGATTTGTTATTTTCTTGTACTTCCAGTTCATTAATGAATATAGAGCGTATGCTGGTGCCTACCTGAGGCTGCCAGAAAGCTCTTCCATAGTTCTCCGCTGCCAACATTTTTCGAAATCCTCTAGTTGGTCAGCGTTTAATCGTTTCGGGTGTTTTTCACTGATGTGATTTAACACTAAGGCTTAGGAGGGCTTCTTTGTTAAAACAGAAAGGTATGCAAGTCTCGGTCTTCTACAGATATTCAAAGATAGGAATATCATACCCTGTTTGAGGTATGTTAATTAATCTGTCATTAATTAAAAGTAAAGATGCAGGTACAACCTCCTGTTGAGGAGGGCGGTAGACGGGAGTGCTGGAGGTTGAGAGGATGTGCTGAGGGCTATCACGGTGTGCCTTCCCTTCCTTAACCCTCTCAACCCTCCACAGCTGGCCACTGCCAGCAGCAAGGCTGGGCGAGGTGAACCTTCTGTCTGACCCAGTGTGGCGATTTGCACCTTCTCGTGTAGTTACAAACTCTTTACTTATTTCCCGTATCCTCTACCTGTACGATGTTTAACACACTGCAATCCTAGTAGCTGAGAGCAAACACTGCAGGAAAATATTGAAGAAACAACTCTTCCATCTGTCAGCATCTACCCAGAAACATCAGTAATCTCTCTAGAAGTTGCATAATGAAACTCATGTGCTACTGCTGAAACAAAATCACAATATTGAAGTCTTTTCTGGTTCAGTTTTCTAAAAAACAGGTGGAAATCCCTCCCACTCAGGAAATCGTCTGAGGCATCCTGCATATATGTTACCTGGAGGGCTTACCTCCGGTTTACCAGGGCACGGTGGATCTCCTTCCTGTAGGACTTTCCTGCCTTCAAAACCTGTGCGGTACTCCATGCGAACACCTCGGCATATCCCAGGGTGCTGAATCATCTCCTGTCCAAACAGCACTGTGAGTGCAATCTGGGTGGTCAAATTAATCCCATGCCTTTTGATATTTGGCAGCAATTTGACAGGGGTGATGACACTTTTGAGCACAAGCAGAGTGCAATCCAGGCAGTTCAGCCAAGCAGCCAGAGTGTCAGACCTTGTCTCAATAAATTCTTCTGCAGTTCATTCATCAGTAAAGGCAGCCTTGCTTGTAATTTATAAAAACCCTTTGCATGGCACAAGAGTTTTAATAATCTAAGTGCTGGCTTTTAAAGACTGAAGTTGAAATCCCATTCTCATTGAAGCCAATGCTCAAAGCTCCTATTGCCTATAGTGGGACAGAATTTCAAATAAAATATTTAAAAGTGTTCTTTTCCCCATTTTTTGGCGGCTGTTCTGAATCGCCAGCGATTTCCTGCTCCCCTAACATGGTATGTGATGGGTCTCAGTCTACCCGAACAGTCCTGTCACTGTAAAAGCTCCAAAAAGCAGTGCACTGTTCCTAAAGAAAAAGAATAAAGAACTGAATCAAGGCAAACAAAGCTAAAACAAAAAAGAAACCCTGCTAAGACCCCATTCCTATACATAAAGCCAGGTGTTAGGGAACTGCCTTCCATAAAAGAAAGCAAAAGGATTCCCCTTGAGGTGGAAATAATAATATTTTTGTTGAAACCTTCTGAAATAGCTCTCATTTTCCCGGTAATAAAGCTTTGACTGTCTCGTGATTTCAGCTGCCCGGTGGAGCCCTGTCGGCACTGCCCCCCTTGCCCCCCCCCAAGTTTTAGTTTCCCCTCTTGTCCGCCCTCGGAGCTGAGAAGAGGCGGGGGGGCTGCTGCAAGGCGCTGCCCCTCCCGCACCACCCCCGGGCTGCTGAGCGTCGCTCGCGTGGCCAACGCGTTTCCAAGCGCCCACGGACTAGATAAACCACAGGCGGTCCGTCTGATTGTCGCTTTAACTTGTCTTTTTGAAGAACAAAACGGGAATTGATACGGATCATAGAATCATAGAATCATTAAGGTTGGAAAGGACCTCTAAGATCATCGAGTCCAACCATCAACCCAGCACCCATGCCCACTAAACCATGTCCCGAAGCACCACATCCACACGCTTTTTGAACACCTCCAGGGATGGTGACTCCACCACTTCCCTGGGCAGCCTGTTCCAATGCCTGACTACCCTTTCGGTGAAGAAATTTTTCCTAATATCCAATCTAAACCTCCCCTGGCACAACTTGAGGCCATTTCCTCTCGTCCTATCACTTGTTACTTGGGAGAAGAGACCAACACCCGCCTCTCTACAGCCTCCTTTCAGGTAGTTGTAGAGAGCGATAAGGTCTCCCCTCAGCCTCCTCTTCTCCAGGCTAAACAACCCCAGCTCCCTCAGCCGCTCCTCATAAGACCTGTGCTCCAGACCCTTCACCAGCCTCGTCGCCCTTCTCTGGACACGCTCCAGCACCTCAATGTCCTTCTTGTAGTGAGGGGCCCAAAACTGAACACAGTATTCGAGGTGCGGCCTCACCAGTGCCGAGTACAGGGGCACGATCACCTCCCTACTCCTGCTGGCCACACTATTCCTGATACAGGCCAGGATGCCGTTGGCCTTCTTGGCCACCTGGGCACACTGCCGGCTCATGTTCAGCCGGCCGTCGACCAGCACCCCCAGGTCCTTTTCCGCCGGGCAGCTTTCCAGCCACTCTTCCCCAAGCCTGTAGCGTTGCCTGGGGTTGTTGTGACCCAAGTGCAGGACCCGGCACTTGGCCTTGTTGAACCTCATGCAATTGGCCTCGGCCCATCGATCCAGCCTGTCCAGATCCCTCTGCAGAGCCTTCCTACCCTCAGGCAGATCGACACTCCCGCCCAGCTTGGTGTCGTCCGCGAACTTACTGAGGGTGCACTCGATCCCCTCGTCCAGATCATTGATAAAGATGTTAAACAAGACCGGCCCCAACACTGAGCCCTGGGGAACACCACTCGTGACCGGCCGCCAACCGGATTGGACTCCATTCACCACAACTCTCTGGGCTCGGCCGTCCAGCCAGTTTTTTACCCAGCGAAGAGTACACCCATCCAAGCCATGAGCCGCCAGCTTCTCCAGGAGAATGCTGTGGGAGACAGTGTCAAAGGCTTTACTAGAGTCCAGGTAGACCACATCCACAGCCTTCCCCTCATCCACTGGGTGGGTCACCCGGTCGTAGAAGGAGATCAGGTTGGTCAAGCAGGACCTGCCCTTCACGAACCCATGCTGGCTGGGTCCGATCCCCCGGTTGTCCCGCACCTGCCTCGTGAGCGCCCTCAAGATGAACCGCTCCATGATCTTCCCCGGATAGGAGGTGCTTCGCCTCCCCTCGCCGCGGCAGCGCGTGGGCTGGGGGGGCAGTGGCAGCGTGCTTTGGCTCTGGGTGTTCCTCTCCTTTCCAAAGCTTCAGGAGATCCCGGCTACGTTAACTCGCTGCTGCGCCTCGTCCTTCCATCAGTCATCTGCCCCTGGTGCCCCTGGGCTTCCTGAGATATGAATGCTTATTTTTATTCAGCTGCGGCTTTAAAAAAATATGGCCAGCTGCACTCGCCCCTGCTCGCAGAGCGACAAACAGCCGTGCCGAGCCGCCCTACGCGGCTGAGGTTTCTGCCTTGCCAGACCCGGCGTGTTCCCGTGGAAGGGGAATTGCCAGGAAATGCCTTGCTTGCACGCATAAACGGCATAAATCGTTGTTTCCGCGTCAAGTCGCAAAGAACTGCTTTCTCTGTTCCTAGCTGCAAACTGCTTTGCTATTTTTACACGTGACTTTCTGCAAACCGGCTCCCCCCATGGGGAGCGTCCGTGGCGCGGTGGCTGACCAGGAGTGTCACAACCCATTGCATCTACAGGTTGCCCGACGGTGCCTCAGGAGAAATGCAGATGTGATCAGGCCTTGGCGTCAAGCTGTAGCAGGCTGAAAAGATGTGTGGCCAAAAAGATGAGGAAGAGAGCAAGTTATCGTACATGTTGCATGCAGAGTTTGGAAGACGTGGAGCTAAATGCGAGCTTTTAGTAAATGGTGTTTGCTACGGAGGTGGAAAGGGGAAGGTGAAATATGGGTGTGTTTTTTTGCTAAACAGCTGTGCAATGAGTCTCAAGGGTTCAAACAGCACCGAGGAACAGTCTGGAGCATCATTTTCTGTCCTGCTTTCTGTTGATCGATCCCATAGCTCGAGGTAAAATGCAGCATTTGAGTCTCTGCAGATTTAGTTTGCTTTGTTCACAAGTAAGGATTTGTTTTCATAAGGGGATTATATTTACATAAATATAAATGTTCAGTCATGACCCAAGGAGGGTGAGAGAAGTGCCTGGATAGTGGTAGTATGGAGTAGTGAGTGCCTGGAAAAATACTGGTGTGGATGGATGCTGGAACGAGATGGAATAAAAGAATAAAGCACCAATCTTTGTAGGGCCCGGGAGGTTACCTGAACCTTTCATTTTTACACTGTCAGTCACAGTTTTAGCTATAGAGGGGCGTCCTAGCTGAATTTCCTTCCTGGCCACTGAAGTCTGGTACGTTAGTAATTACTTTAGGCTATGCCACAGTACGTCCTCGTTGGCTATAGCAGAAGCAATCTTTCCAAAAGGAGGGATCCTGCAGCCACTATAGCAAGATGAGGGCAACACTGAGCCTTTAAATTCACCATCAGAGTCACGTTCGTCTCCTCTTCCCTTCCGAGGTGGTGCATTGGGTGAATCATTCCGTCTGAGGGCGATTTTGGTGGCTGACTGGAAGGATCTAATCTCACACGTGTGCACCAGCTCGTCCGTGCGGCCGAACTGGAACTAACTGGTCTGGAGCACGCACAGAGGGGGATTTTGGGTGGGCATGGGGGCAACTGGGAGCCAAAGGAAAGGCTATGCATAATTTGAGAGCTGATCCCTGGCATTTCTACTGGATAATCCTCCAAAGCACTTAGCTGGGAGAAATCTTACTGGAAAGAAGTCTTTTTACATGAGAATGAGAAAAACATTCCTAGAACATGAATATTGGATTCTTGCAATTGAGAGCTTTCTCTGGAAACATAATTTTTGGAAGTAGCAGGAAAGTAAAAGAAATAGACTGCCAATATACTGTCAGAAATTTGCCGCCTTGGATGTGGTTGCAGTATTGGAGTAGTAAATTTTAAGATGCATTTAAAGTCTCAAATGTGTGCAGTAATCAGGCCTCCCAAAATCTTTTATGTCTGTTTTCAGCAGCAAAGTTTTGTAATCCCTCTTGGTCTAGCACAAATGAGTCCAGCCACATTTGGAAAGGAAAAGTAGGTGTATTCTCAGATGGTTTCCCGTGCTGTAAGAGAGCTGCGCTGAACACACCTGTGAAATTCAGACACCAAGGCTTTACGCCTTCTCCAGAGCCATCAAATCTCACCTTGTTTGCTTGGAGCAGCACACACCCCAAGACACCCAGTTCCCTGCATCGGCTTGGACACACCGACAGCAAACAGCCGTATTTCTGCTGCCTTTTTTCATTACTGGCCGTGAAGTGTCGCTGCCACTCAGAAATCTGGAGTGACCTGCACAGTCTGAAAAAGTTCGGTTTGGGGTCAAGTTCCCTGAAGTAGCACCGAGCTGTGCAAGGCGGAGGAGGACCTAATCCTCCTGCCGCGGGGAGGGGGGTCCGGGTCTGACCTGCTGTGGCTGCTGCATCCATTGCTGAGCGTCTGTGAGCATCAAGGTCACTTATCAGGGAGAAAACTGCATGCATGCAAAAAATGGAAGGCACACCTTCATAACGAGGGGCTCAGCTTTGTACTGCAGATCAGCCTCACTGCTGTGCTTCCCAAGCTGTGATTTGCCTGCACAGGTAAAAACCAGACCTGTAGCCGCTCCGGTGCCAGCGAGAGTCCGGCTGATGAGTAGTAAATAGATGGACACGCAGGGGTTTGTCCTGATGCGGTTTCTGGGCTGAAATAGCTCTGTGATGAGGCAGGTGCTGAGTGCGGGGGAGCTGAGGAAGGAGAAAAGCCCCCGTTTCCCACCCCGAGTCTCATTCACAGGCTAAGTAGGATGGAGAGAGGATATAGCCTGGAACAACCCTAAGGAGTTTTAAGGAAACTGTGAATTAGGCTCCATTTGGGGTGGTGGGTGCTGGTCTGGGGGCTTCTGCCCTCTCTGGAGAACACTCCAGAATCCAGAGATGCTCCCACTAGAGATGTTTTTTACACCTTGAAGGGAATGACATTTTTATTTAGAGACGCTGTTCCCCTACACAGATTTTGGGCATGTTGGAAAACATTACAGCTGTCTCAATATTTAACGTGAGATTCCTTATTTATTTTTTCTCTGAAACTGTACAAGCCCAAACAAATTCTCTCCCCTTTCCCTTGTCAGTGCTCTCTCTGTCCCTCGTGCTTCCCTGCGCGTACATCTCCTGTCACTGGAGATCACTCTTACACGGTACAGCAGAGCGGCCAGCACCTCCGGGGCAGAGGGGGACTATCAGCATTGGCTTTTGTTAGCCAGAAATACGGGAAGCTGCTGTCAGCTTCTTTCTGATGCACTCCATCTCTCATGGGTGAAGCAGAGCCAGACTCATCTGCTCACCAGAGCTGAGTCAAGCTTAAAAGCCCTTCAAGCCGTGATCCTGCCAGCACAGCCTGGCTGACTGGAGCCCTCCTGCCCACTTGCCAGTCCCAGGCATTTTGCACTGAAGAGGTCCTTCCCTCTGGCCAGCCCTGGGGCTGTCTCAGGCTCTGACCTTGCTCTTCAGTTCATAAGAATGAAATGAGAGAAAGTTTCCTTTTTCTATGGAACGTATAAGCTGACTCTGATGTGTTGCACGGTTTTGGTCAGGCAGGGGTTGCAGAGGAAGGTGGTGGAATAGATGTTCTGCTTCAGGTCCCTCTTGCAAAAAACTCTGGCAGATCAAAAGCTGCCTTTGCTTCTGAAAGTGTCTTCATGCCCTGATTTCAGGATCTGCTGAACAAGTACAGGTGAAACTAACGTGACATCTCATGGTCAAATGCACACAGAGCAATGCAAAAGGCAGAGCCTTTGAGCTGTTTTGAAGTAAGTGTGCTTCTTGCACAGCTAACACTGCAGCCAGGGGAGAATGTCATGCGTGAGGAGCATGAATCGAGAGCCTTCCTCTCAGTCACTGGAAAAACATCTTACTCGTGTGACTGCCAAAGCAAAGGTGGCAAAAAAGATGGGCTTGCAGACCTCCAATATATTGGTGGCAAAGAAAAGAAGGGACTTTGTAAGTAATATAGACTACTACCAACCGACAGAAACTTATTTGTTTCTATGGCGATTTTGATCCTTTTTAAACAGGACTCCTTGGCACCATGGGCAGGTTTGAGGAGAGCTGTGCATCCTTCCTGGGGGTCCCCACCTCCCTCGGAGGGTGAGGCTGCGGCGGTGGGGGGCAAGGCAATACCCTGCTCCTGTAATGCAGCTGAATGCCAAAAGTTGGCCCTTTTTGGTGGGGCAGTAACCCTTGGTGGGGTAAGATGAGTCACCCCCACAGTGGCAGCAGCACTTTGGGTTCCCTGCTTGATGCGAGGTCACATCTTGCTTTCCCGGGAAAGGTGAGGAGGTCTCCAGGCTTCCTCCGAGGAACAAGAGGAGCACTGAAGGATGGGAGGGCTCAGAAGCTGCTGTGCATGGGAGCCCCAAGCTCATTGTTGGGCTGCTGGTCACTACATTATGGACCTTCCTCCCCAAGCTCTTCCCAGGGAGCTTATCACATTGCAGCATGGCAGCGCAGAACACGGCACTCCTGTCTGCTGGAACATGCAAACGGCAGAGGTACCTCGAAGGCTGGGTGCTTCTGGCACTGCCCCACCACCGAGGGTCATCTCAGTTAGGGTACACGTTCACGTTTGGTATTTGACTGCTTGTTGGCTGGCCCTGATCCCTGTTCTTGGGGGGTGCGGAGATGCATGTCTACTGTCCACCCAAAAGCATGTCCCTGGAGGCTTCTCAGTGGCAGGCCTGCCTGGGATTGCAGTCCAGACAGCAACGGTGCTTCCCTGCCCTTTCTTCTGCACCTTGAGCCTTCCCTCCTGAAGACGGGTCTGCAAGACGGGGAGGAAAGTTCTTCAGCCACCTCAGTGGTGACAGTGTCTTATGTGCCACTGCCCTAAACTGTGGGGACTTGGCATATGCTTCTCCGACGAACTGCACCTCCAGCTCCTCGGGGGGAGGCTGATTGCTGCTTGTGCACAGAAGTTTGGAGATGACTTCTAAAGGATGAGTATGTGTGGTCTCAGAAGAGTTGGTAAAGCCTAAATCAAAATGGAAACTGTAAGCGATTCCTGGTGACATATCTACGGAGGTTGCTGTTTTAGGTCCTGAACTTGTATTTATAGGCAGAAAATTGAGTTTAAGCTAATACGTGAAAATTTCTTTCTTCTGGGATGTTTTTAAGCTTTTTCGCTTCTGGCTGAAGATCTCAAAAATAGTAAGAAAATTAGAGGATGGGGAAATCTTGGTGGGTTTGTAAATGACTTAGAGAAAAAGGTACAGAAAACAGGACACGTCTGAGTCTGGGGATGCTGGAGCGTTGCTGAAGTTCCTTTTGTTCTCTAATGACAGAGAAGTCTGCCAGTCTTGGCTCCGCTGCAAGCTTCGCTCCCTGTAATTAAAAATCAATTAGTATGTTTAGCAATTATCTAATTATAACTTACTAAAGCTATCATGTTAGATTCATATCCAAACATGCCTCTAAATTGTATGTGTTAGTAATAATGCAAATGATGCATTTATTGCTCATGTAAGTTTGAATTAATAGAAGCGCGTGACATTTTTGTTGATTTTGCACATACCTAATACACTGTACTTGGGGATCTTTAAATAACCAATTAGGATCATGGAAACTTTCCTGGGAACACGCTTTTGCAAGTCCTCTGTAAGTAGGACGTGCTCCCTGAAGCTCAAGCATGAGAAATAGTGGAAAATGATCCCCTACATCAGCATCAGCTTGCAGGAGAGTTAAAGTCAGTGCAATTTGACTGTCCTTGGGCTTACTCTCAGGTAAGTTGGTGGCCCAAAGGACCGAGCACCAGGCCGTACCCTGCGCAACGCATCCAGTCTCCCCGCGCTTGGCTGGTGGTCTTGCACCCGCTACTTCTCCGTTTCATTTAGACTGGGATCTTCGTGCAGCAAGACCCCTCTCCTGACCGCTTGTACTCACAGCACTTACTGTGTGTGCCTGCTCACAGCTAGATTCTCTCAATAATAATAGAAAAACTGTCTGATGCCAAGGACCCCGTTGTTTCCTGCATTCAGAGGTGAGGTCAAATTCATTATTGAGTTAGCATTTAGAAAGCCATCTATTAAGCCAGCTTAGGTAGTTTTCTCTGCTGCAGCTCTAACAGGTACAAAAAAAAGGAAAATATCCATCTTTTTGCAACTAGCTCTAGAATGGGAAATGGGAACGGCTTTTACATCCTCTGTTCTTTCTGAAACTACCCGGACGCGAGCCCTTTCCTGGGAACCTTGCGGTTCAACGTATTAATGAACAGGGTGTATGAATTCAACGTATTAATGAACAGGAAGGTAAAATAACCTTGTAATGTGCGCCAGTGGCTTTGCAGAGCCAAACGTTTATTTAGTCAAGCAAACTTAATGGCTTGAGTGTTTGCTAATGGGAATTTGAGAAAATCCAGAGCAAAATGCATGACCAAATAATACAGACCCCATTTCAAAAGATGGTTTTGGACTATCAGTCTGGATTACAGGGAAGGCTCCCTGTGTGTGCAGGCAGAGTGACTAAAAGATGACAGATACTGCTGGTGACATTGTCTGGAGCTCACCTCCTCTGCAGCTTTGGCATAGTTGCAGTTGCAGGTGTTGCCTGGAATAAAGACAGAAAAAGCGATGCTCTTGTAAAGCCTCAACTGCCTGAAAACAAAAATTGGTAAAGCTCTAGAGGTGTTGCAGACCTTAAACTAGGGCTCTTCTCTCCCCTTGATAACAAAAGCGGCTTCCAAATCAGACATCTGTATATTCAGCAGCTTCAGCACTACCGAGCAGGATTTATGAATCAGTGTGCACTTCAAAGCTGGTCACTTCTACCTTATTAATAGCAAGGAACATGGCTAGAGAGAGAGCACATAGCCACTGAACGGTGGTGATAAAGCCATGTAATTGGTTTCTTAAATTCCCTGGGAAACATTTGTCCTTGATAAAAGTGGGCTTGGGTTGTTTGGCGACGTGGAAGCCAGAGCTGCGTGAGATGTAATGGTGTGTGTCGGATGCCTGTGTGAGTTATTCTGATCTGGACCCCTATGGAAGTTGGATAGCTTGGATCCTTCAGCTGGTGAAAAAACTACAGTAGAAAGGGCTTTCCCTGGGAAATATATGCATAAAGTGACTGTGGGCCAGATTTGTGGAGGTCGTTATGTGCCTAAAGATGCAGATAGATATTTCTGAAAACAACTGCATCCAGCGGTTGGTGGAGAGTGGAGAAGAAATAAGAGCGAGTTCAGAATGTGAATAAGGAGCTCTGAGTTAGCAGGGTTAGAGAGGATGGGAGGCAGGTGAAGGTCCAGATTTATCTAAGCAGGACTGGTGTTTGGGAGCGTGCTGAGACCCAGTGTCCGGTGTTCAACAGGGACGTGGCTCCAGTGTCCTGGCAGCAAAACCTCCCCGCGGGGCAGGCAGGGGACAGAGCCGGGCTGGGGGACGGGGCTGCCGGAGGGGCAGGGGAAGGAGCTGACAGCGGTTCTGGTGACGGCTGGGAAGAGGACAAAAGGCAGCCAGGTTAGAAAGTAACAAGACTTTAAAGAGAGGTCTTCCGATACAATTGTAATTTCAAATTAAAATCACATATAAAAATCAAGGAGAAAAGTTCTGGTCCTAACTGAGGCCCCTGTATTCACACAGTATAAAGTTGTGGCCCTGAGGACTGTCCAAACAAGTGTTTCCTCACCAATAATTATGGGACTGTAAATCGTATGCAAAGTCTTTAAAGAAGATGTAGGTCTCTGTTTTATGCTACTTTCTGTGAGACACGCCATTTTGCAAATAAATATTCCCTTCTGTCGTCAGATCCTGACATCTTAAAGGGTATTTAATATTGTAATTGTTATTGAGAAGGAAACCAAACATTTCTTTAGTATACCTGACCTCTTACAGCATTTAAAGCTTTTGGAGTTAACAGCAGGCACTAAACCAGGTGACTGATTTTATCATCCTTAACATCTTGCTGACATTCATAGGCTTCTGTCAGATGCACTTTCTGTGCATAGCTACGTGGGATGCTCTTAAAAATTTATAAGTGCATGTTACAAAAGACAGTCTTTCAAGAGCAGAAGCCCACTAACTTGCATTCCTCTTCTGTCACCCAGAATAGAAAATGCATTAAGGTCTGTTTAAAGTTTTCATTGTTTTCTTTGTGGTTGCTTTACAACCTACTAGAGCTGCTGAATTGTGTCATAAGTTTGGAATAATTTAAAGGTTGTCTCCAAGAAGTAAGCAATTATCCTATTTGCAGCTGCCTATTTGCAGTGTGATCTCCACTTTAGCAGTTGGAGAACAGAGTTTTGTTTGTGGCTCTGGAAACACCGAGGAGGGGCAATAGAAACAATAAACTAAACCTAAAAACATTTCTCAATTTTTAAAATGTGGCCATAGGAGGATCTCCCTTTCCCCTCCCTCCAGACCACTGTATGGTCACTTCCATTTGGAAAAATTTCTCTTGTGGGAACTTTTCCTCAAAGGTTTAATGCCAAATCCTGATGTCTCCAGTAATTCATGTGGGGAGCCTTTGAGCACCTTTATAACGCTTACTGCTTCTGCATGTTGCGTGGTCCCTAAATAATGCATCCTCACTGCTTCCCTCTGCAGAGAGCAGGCGTTTCATCTCACAGGCAGAAGGCTGCATTTAGAAAGAAAGACAAAGTAATTTAACCAAGGCTATATATCAGGTCACTAGCACAGCTCTACCTCATCTGCTATTATTCTTCAGTGTTTGTTCCTCGTTGAATGCTTCATTTTTTTAGTGTAGTGGAAAAAGGATTTAAAGCTACACATGCATGGGGGGAACTGGGATGTTCTCTCTTCCATTTCCCCTCTCCTTCTCCAGTAAGCCTTTGCCATAAAACCACTGCTTGTTTTAAAAGTACCACGTAGAAATAATGTAGAAAAAACCCCAAGGAGTTGACTTTAACAGGAATTCATTTCCTGCTTATATTCCTGAAAATGTGCTGAGCGCTGCTGGAGCCTGGCCTGGGCTGTGACCCCAAATGCTCAGCAGACTGGCCCGTGGGCTGATGCTTTACATGCTGTCAGTTTTTCCCCGGGGTATTAGAGACAAGTGACTAAGGGCTCGCTATGATAATCCTTGTGGTGGCTTGGTACTTTACCATACCACTGGTACCAGAACCCTCCTCCCCCAGGCCCCTCAAAACCCACAAAAAACCCCTTCTCGGTTTTGCAATATATAAACAAATCAATGTTTTAGAGCTCTCGGGCTTGCAGGTATCTGCGCAATTATTATCCGTAGGTGTGATAGCAAAACCAGAGGATTTTTCTGTTTCTCTCCAGGCTCAAAAGCCAGAGCCCACAGGGGTGTGGAGGACAGGAGAGGATGCCTGGAGCTCGCTGCCTTTGTCCATGCTCTGTGTCTGTGGCTGCTGATGCCCCAGCAGCAGATGACTTACTGAAAACGAAGAGCTGCTTGATAAATCCCTGACCAGGTCCTCTGTTTTGCATTAAACCTAAAACCGTGCAGCGATTTCCAGTCCTGGGGACGGGGTGAGCTGGCTGCTGGAGGGCTGTTGGGCCATCCAGGAAGAGGTGTCGGAGCTAATATTCAAATATACAAATTGGATAAGAAAATGGAGCTTCCAGCTTTGATTCTGAGTGGCAGGACGAACTCGCCAAGAGCATGAAGGTAGAAGGTTACTTACGAGCGTGACCACGAAATGCAGAGGTCACAATCTGTGGTAAGGCTATGAAAGAATAAAAAGTGCAGAAAATGGAAAAAAAGGCCTCCCAAAAACCAAGAAAAAACCACCAATGACCTTCAATAGGACAAAGTCCAATAAAGTCAGAACTGTTAGGTAAGATCCTTTGGGAAACAAGACCAAATGAAAAAAGTTCAGCAAAGTTGGCAGTTCTTTAAAAATGCTATTAAGGGCACGTGTACAATCCACCCCAATGCAGAGGAGCAGTAAGAAGGGTAGTAAGAGACCACGGCGGCTAAATCATGAGCTCTTTTATTGACTCTGAGCAAAAAGGAATTGTACAGAAAGTAAAAAGCGGATCAGCTCTCTGACAGAGAGTAGGGTAGTACTATAAGCGTAGAGGAAAAAGCAGAAAGGCGAAAGCACGAAGCAAGGGTCAGGTAGGAAGGCACTCAGACGTGCAGCTGTACATTAGGTGCCAGAGGAGGCGCAGGGAAATTCTGCGTCCCGACTGGATGAACGCGGAGGGGGGGCTCACGGATGGCGCCTTCGGAGATGGCTGAAGCGCCGAGCGCTTCCCTTTAGTCCCGTCTTCGCTGATAACAACAGCCAACACGGTTAGCAAAGAGGTAGGTACTCAGGCTAAAAGAGGGAAAAGACTTTTAATAAAGTGTTTGTATAAGGTAAATGATGTTGAACCAGGCCGGTTTGATAGCACGTGCTAGTTTGTTCTCACGGAGCTCACCGGGCGATCATTAGCAGTTACCTGTGAAGAAGATGGGAGAGGGTGGCTCAAGACTGGAAAAGGACTAGCAAAATCAAGGATGAAATTATATCTGGGGTCACCTTAATTCTTGGAGCAGAGGGCTGACCCCAAATAGGGCTAAAAATAGCAGGACTCTGCGCCAAAGGTGAAGTCAGTGAAACTGTCCCGTTTACAGCATCTGAGGTTCTTGGGATTTCTATTAGTTTAACAGAAGCCAGTGGTAAATATAAATCTATGTAGCTGTGAGCTTTCCATTTGCTTGCCCCATCTCAGCTCTATTAGACAAAAATTATATTTTGAAAGGTCAGTGCTTGTGTTTTAACTGTAAACCAGCAATACTTTCCTGGACAAATGGTAGAGCTGTAGTTTACCATTGCAGAGACTTTACATGGAAATTATGTACAGAAGCTCTCTGGGAATTTTACATGTTCATACTCACCAAGAAGGTTTCAGTGAAGCAAACAGCAGCGGTGCAGCATTAGAAAACAAGCTCTGCGATGGTAGGCATTAAATCGCAGCAGGAATTCGTGGCTCCTGACCAGGTCGTATCTGCATTGTGCGTGTTGAAAAAAAGAAGGTATATTTTCCGGCACTTTGCTAACTAAGGGCTCTGTCGGCAGCTGTCTCCAGCAATCAGGTAAAACCCTCCCTTGCAAATACCACAGCTGACTGTGAGTATGGAAATGCAGCTGCCCAGGGAGCGTGTGTGCAACGGGCTGCACGAGTCTGACAAATGAAGCAGATGCTTGTTCTAATTGAGTAACCTGACCAGAACCGGAGCCTTTATAATAAAGCTAGATCTATCGGCCAAGGCTCCCCCGGGACACTTTTCTTCATTGTGGGGAGGAAGGGGAGCCTGGGAGAGGCAATAGTGGCAGAAGCAATTTTTCTATTGCGAAAGTAAATCGCGGCCTTTCACTAGACATTATCTGGGAGCAGGGAAGATGCCCATACACGGCTATACTCCTTTCCCTGCCTCCCACCAGGTCCAGTGTCATGCAAAGGCCTGAGAAGTCCAGATTTCCATGCATAGCCAGATATTTGTTCTTGCTGGCCGGGTTATTGATGAGCTGACTGCCTGATGGGCTGGCAGATGCTTTGTGTGCAGGGGTAAAGGCAAGCATCTGCAAATGAGCAAACTTGGGTCTAGGATCCATTTTCTCATATTTATCCCCAGCGTTTTCCCTTGACAACACAACTGAATGTCATGGATAGTATTTTCCTCTGGAGAGAAAATGTAGAGGACAAGCATGTAGAGGTCTATTTAAACATCTCAGTAAATGGATGAATTTTTCAGTTGTATTTTATAATTTATGATTTTATTTCATAATGGCATTGCAGTGAGCTGCGCCTTTACAAATAGGAAATTAAATCAGATGGTGATGTAAACCTGCAGAGGAGAACAGGCAGCTGTAATGGTTCTTTATTGCTTATTTCATCTGCTGTTGCATTTTGCCATCGTCTGGTGCTTAGTGAAGTGTATGATTTATTCATAGAAGACACTGTCACAGCCAAAGGGTTGTACAATAAACCACTGACAAGGCCTATGCCAAAACCCATTAGGAAAAGAGAACAATAATCGAGACACAAAGTATTTACAGACCAAGTTGTCTTTAATTTAAAAACCTTTACTAAGGCTTGATGATAATCACGTCACATTTCAAATCAGCCAATACTGACAGGCTTCTGTGTTTTCCCCATTGGTATTACAAAATCTGCAATAATTGAAATCTACTTTAAGAAGCCGCAACAAATTAATGTCATCATAAGGTTGTTGAAGCACTCATGCATGCTGCTAAAAGCCAGATTTTTCTTACTTAATATTAGTGGCAGGCTAGCGGAGGAGTTGGCGTGACAGGTACGTGCTTAATATGGCTATTGGGCTGGATCCTGATCTACGGTCTGCTTTTCTCCTCTTCCTTCTGCTTCTCTCTCCCTCCCCATACACAGGTATTTATATATATGTTTAAAATATGTATCTATTTTTTATATATATATGCTTTTGCTTCTTTGTGAAGAGGTATCTTACTGATGCAGGGAGGGAGAGATGCTTTAAAGTCTGTAAATCCACTGGAATTCCCAAAAGGACTGTGCCTTGGAGGACTGCTCTTCCCCTCGCATCTCCCTGTTTGCTACAGCTCTGTCTTGATCTGTCTTCCCGCTACAGATTATTTTAGGAGGCTCCGAGTGCCAAGGGTATCTCTGTGGATTCAGAGTAATCCAAGAGAATAAAACATTCATACCAAAATGCATAGGGGCAGCGGAAGGGAGATGTCAGTTCGTCATCATTCCCTTTGCTTACCTATACGCCAACGCACGTTTGGAAACGGAGCTGTGCAGATCCCGCGTTCCAGTAAAGGGGAAAGTGGCAGATGACAGGGTCACCGTAAAGCCCCCGTGCCAGGGACCCTGCGGCAGCGGTGGCCCCGCAGGCTGCCCACAGCTCCCACTCTGCGGTACAGTCCCTGCCTAACCATGGGCAGGTCCCTGTGTCACTCCTCGCTTTGGGCAGCCAAAGTCTCGTTTGCATTTCTCATTTTTTGGAGCCTGTGCTCCAGAACAGCCTTCACAAGCAGAAGTCGCTCTGGTCTCTGTCCTGTGATGGGAGAGGCAAACCCAGGAAAGCGGTTCACGGGACAGGGCATGTCTTTGGATTTTTGGAAAAGCTGCAGACAGGGCTATGGTTTTTCCCCCCACTAAGACATCTCGCTGAAACATCTCTCTGAGGCAAGGCGAGGGTGCCCACGTTGTGCATATCCATCTGGAAGACAGACTACTTTATTATTTTGAACATTATTTGTTATTTGCTAGACAAGGACATCGGTGGCAGCACATCAGGCACAGGAGATGGAAAAAACTTTGGTACCTGTATGACGTTAGTGACATCTTGCTGGAATAAAGCAGGTTTTAGTGATCGCTTTGTGAAAGATAAATACCTATATTCTCCACAAATGGTATTCTTTTTTGACAGGGGCCCTTAATTTCACTGTGCCATACTGCTTCCGCTAAGAAATAGGGGCATTTTCTCTTATTGAGGGTCTGCCTGCGCTGTCAGTGCTTGGAGGTGGAGATAACTCCTTGTCCTGTGCTTGTTTAGCCTGATTCCCATAAAATCTTGGCCAGCCTGGAGATGACCGAGTGCTCCAGAGTCATGGAGAAATGAAGGGATCCCATGCTGCAAACCCACGTTGTTAGCATTTTCAAGGCTCATATAGCTCCATGTGGGACCAAAAAAGCTAACCCCAGATACAAAGAGTGGATGATGAAGAAGAGCAATTGAGTCGTCCCAAAGGCAGAAGTACTGCTTTGGAGTGGAAATTGGACATTTAGTTTTTACTTCAGTCTGCTAAAGCTGTGATTCCTCCTGCACCGTGTCCTTGGAACAAAATAACGGTCAATGGAGTACAAAATGCAGATTGCCTGCGCATAAAAGCGTAGCAGAGTTTTGTGTAGGTGTGGTTATTAAAGGGTTAATGCCATCAGATGTCCCTAAGCTGTTGCCTACCAACGTGTGTTTCACCGCGTTTTATGGCTACTTTTTGGAGACAATAGAAGAAAAATTAAAAGGAGTCCAATCCGCCTCCTTTGTCACTGCAAGTTTGTGGGTGATGCAGTGCAGCACGCAGGTAATTGCTATGCAGGTGTATGCAGTTGCAGGGTTTTGACGATTGAGAGCAGTATATCCATAGCTCAGCGTCTGCTCTCAGGAGCCCCACGGAAGAGGAAGATGAAGTGTGGTCTCTCGCTAATATTTACATTCACTATAACTTTGTTCTCGCTTTGTTTCTCTGCGATCTCAGATGTTGCAGAGGTGTAAGGAATTGTTAAGGACTTTGAAAGAACACACTCTGGTTTCTTTGTGATGTACAATGAAAGCGGCAGGAGTAAGAAATCTGTTTGTAAATCCAGCAATGTAAAAAACCCTTTAATTAGCAGCCAACATAATGAAAGTAGTCCTCTTTGGAAACAAAATACATCTAGAGGTCTAACTCTGAGTGGGAACGCATGTTGTGTTTATGGTCCCTTCTTGAAAGATTTTGAGGGTACTTTTGTTGTAAATTATAACACTGTTCTCCAAAGAGTTTAAATAGTCTTTATTATTCCCAGCAGTTCTGCAGGGAAACTCATGTCCTTTAAACAGGGTTTGTAGCATATGCAGCGGCTTTTGTCACACCTCCTGCTCAGCAGATCTCCAAGCTAGAAGCTGGGTTAGCCATGGCCATGCTTGGAGATGGGAGTTTAGCCTGGGTGGACCTTTTGTCTGACCCAGTACAGTCATTCTTGTGTTTTAATCACCTTTAGATACTATTTCCTAAGAGTTTTCAGCAGCTGATGTGGGCAGGCTGGGGAGGGAGATGGGGTGATGAACACCTGGATGACTGTGCTTACTCTACCAGGGTTGGAAAAGATTTTGAGGATGATTGTTATATGAATAAAAAAATTCATTTGAACATCATGAATTCTTACTCTTCTGTGCAAAATGATGTCAGACAGCAGATTTAAGTAGGTGATGACCCTGGAAAAGAATGAGTGGTCAGGTGTTTAGGCACACAAGCTCCTGGAAATTCAGAAAGATGCTCCTGATAGGAGCTCCCAAATCTTTATACAAGTAGAAAAGTCCAGCTGGATTTTTTATTGAATGTTGTTTTTTTTAAAAAAACAAACAGAAATCTCCACCTCCTCATGGTCTCTGAAATAAATGAAATTCTTCCATTAGGGATAGTTGCTACAAGAGCAAAGGCTGAGGGGTCTGGCCATATCTCTGAGCACAGGGTGCAGCCAGAGTCTCTGGTTCAGAGGGAGGGTTATGACTCGTCCCTTTGGGGTATTGCGTGACCAGATCAGATGCTGTCACCAGTTGGGCCGTGGCCACCCACCCCAGCGTCTCCTCCGGCAGTGGTGGGAGGAGGTGGGAACTAATCGTCACCCAGAAATGAAGGTTCTTTCCCCTCCTCTCAGCAGCTGGTAGAGGTCTGCAGTGTCTTCTGCTTCACGGGATGTTTGTGGGGCCCCAGGAGAGATTTCTTCTGGAGCCTATGCTGCTTCTTCAATGAGAGGCAGCAATTAGCTGTCCTAGGAAGGCACTAATGCTAAAAACAGACCAGGAGTGAACCAACAAAAAACACTCAGTCAAAAGCGTGAAAATGCTCCTGCTTCTCTAGGAAACCTCCCTCTACCTCCTCTCTGAGGCTGGAGGACCATCCCACTCTTGTGGTCTTCATCCTTCCTCCCTCCTACCTGTCCCCTGGATCCCTCATGTGTCACAGGGCTCGGTGTGAATATAAGGAAAACAAGCGTCTGCCTCCACCCGCGAGGATTAAGAGGTGGCAAAATGTAAAGAAAGAGAAAAGAAATTGTTTTTTTCTGGAAATAACTGTCACCGCCCGAAGCTGTCAAATTGATAGGGGTCGTTTTAGTGGAGCTGACGATGCTGTCACTGTTTCTCACATCTTGTCTGTCTTAAGCCGGTGGCTGTGGGATGGGCTTTGCTGAAACACCAGCCTGGCACCATTGCCGGTGCACCCTGGGGACCAGGCAAACCCCGGCCTCTGCCCCTGCTCGTTTCTGAAGCTCTGTATCTGAAAATGAGTCCCTGCCTCCACCGGTTTCCATGTTGATTATTTGGCAGGGGATTCTGACTGGCTTCTACCATAGCTTCCCCCAATTTCTTCAAAAATTACATTCAACAACCTAGAATCATAGAATCA
>VWZR01014738.1:0-10441 GCA_013397025.1 Oceanodroma tethys
GGAATCGCCTACGACAATTGCCCACAACATTGGAATATGTAGGATGTCTTTTACATAAGGTGCTGCATGCAAATATCTGTGCTTACAAAGGCATTTGCATTCCAGTTTCTTTATACACCATGGACAAAGCACTTGTGACAGCTAGACATCTTACGCTGTGTTTTTCCTGTTTATATATGCATTGCTAGTCAGGCCAGGACCATGACTAGTCTAGACAGACCTTGTCAGAAACAGTGAGATGGGAGACGAACTGGCGATAGAATTGCTGGGCGGGGGGTGAGCAGGGCTGTATTCATCCTGCCTCAGTGTCCTTTCACAGCCTTTCCTTGGTACCACAGCTCATCACCCATGGGAGGAATTCCTCTCCCTTGGCCTGTTCAATGTGAGACTGGTCATGTAAAGCTACATCATGCAGGTCATCGACTGATTTCTTGTGTCTCCTGCAGAGACATGAAGAAAGGGTAATACCAGGTGCTTGGTATCCTTTCTTGCATATGCACCTTTACTTTTAGACCTGCGTTGTAAGAACCACTCCTTTCTGTTTACACTGGAGAGGCCTTTTGTATGGGAGCAGGAAAGCTGTTGTTGCTTTGATGGCCACTCAGAGGGGACTAGTGCACCTGTGAGGAAGAGCCAAGGGAGAAACCTAAGAGTCTGTGCTTGCTCAGCCTGTGCTGTGCATGTCTCCCTGAGGAAGCTATGAGTGAGCCATCCACCGTGCTTCTTGTCCTGTAAACAAAGGAGTAAGATACTTGTCCAGGGATAAAAAATACTGGACGTAAACATAGATGCCTACATCAGACACTTAACAAGTAGAATAGAATAGAACAGAATAGTTCCAGTTGGAAGAGACCTACAATGATCATCTAGTCCAACTGCCTAAATATGGAAGCCTGCAAGACAGACTTCCCTAAAGCACTGTGTTTTACCTTCCAGTTTTACCTGGTGTTCCCTAGAGCTGGGAAGTGCTTATGGCTTCACATACTGTGATGCAAGTGGAAGTAGTCTGTACACAAAGACTGGACTTGCTCCCACTGTCTCTGCTCCACTGAATTGTGTTCTCCAGTCTCTGTCATTGTTGCCATGCATTGAATAGAATACCATTAAAGTACTTAAAGTACTTATATATTTCCTTAAATAACAAAGAGAAACACTGCAGCACTTTCTGTATTATCTGTTCCCTGATAGCAGGAGGCAAAACCATTTCATGGCAGCCTCCAGGGACAGGGGAGGGTTCTTTATAACAAACCTGACAAGGGCACTGCTTCCCCACCTGATTCCCATCCCTCAGCACAAACCTGAGCATGGACCAAGCACCACTCTATTACAATGCTGTTCCGCTGCACACCCTGTCATGACTGACAGTGGATATCTTACTTGTCAGTACAAATATTCAGAGAGACCACATGATTGATGTCCATGGTCTAAAAAGATTCAGTACATTTGTTTTGTCCATTATGTTGTTATCTTTCAGATTAACAATTTCAGTCAGAAAATAGGATATGTCCTGTTCTCTCCTCTTCCCCCCACATGAGTTTTTACCGTAACAATCTAACTAAATTGCACTAAAAAAAAAAAAGAAAAAGATAAAGTAGATATATTTTTAAACTTTTCTGCTTCCTTAAGCTTTAGCTTTAGCTTAAGGGGCCCAGGCTGCCTTTCAGTCCCCTCCATGCTGGCAGAGATGCATAAGGCTTTCTCTACAGAACAGATTATAGGCAACTGGGCAGTTTGAGTAAATTTGGAAGAAGCTTGTCATCATGGTTATCAGCACTCCTAGAAGTCCCAGCCAGCATCAGAGCTCAACAGTATGAAAACACGTGGTAAGACTATTTTCCCTCACAGGACTTGGCCCATCATCACCATGATCCCTGCAACAAAAACCTCATCTGTGTCATTTGCACCAGGCTCCTAGTCTGTCTGTGGTGCATGGGTGAAGGTCCAGCTATAGATTTAATTTTTACTGATGATGTCTGGGACTGCCAAGGCTTAGATAAAACTGTACTGGCAACTCACTCACTCTGAATGCACACATCTCCAGTTCTCTACCCCGAATCCAGACAGCAGGCTCAAGCCCAGCAGGTAGTGTTCCCAGACTCAGATATTATCATGCCAGGCCCATGATATGTTAAGCAAAGCCCAATTTCTTTTCCCATCCCTCATTCTTTTCTTTTTGCAGAGGGTGCTGCCTGAACCCCTCCAGCTAAAGTTCTTCACCTCTGTGGAAACAAGTGCACCTGCTCAAGCACCCATTCAGTACTAGCACAAGCATCCCCCATTCTTGAGACAGTCATCGTGCATCAGTTCAGGCTGGAAGGGTGGCTTGTAGTGTGTCCTAGAGACAGTAAGCACCTTCTAGGTACACTGCGTGCAGCACTGTTTGAGCCACCTTTTGGATCTGCAAGAGACCAAAGAAGGGCTTGTTATTTTATCTGACATGGTGTATCTGCTCCAGCAATTTGATGGCGAACCATTGTTCAGCAGTATGAGTTCAAATAGTTTGCACTGAAACACAGTCTTTTCATGTGACTGTGACTCCTGTTTTTTTCCAGTATGATAAGGTGGTGGAAAAATGTGTCAAATTAGTAGCCTATTGAAAAGGCTGAAAATCAGTTGATCTGCATTTAAATTTCAGTGCACTTGGTACTGTGGGTTGTCGTCTGGTAATATCTGGTTTCTAAAACTCTGAGCATTACAATTTTTAGATGTCTATCAAACAGCTCAGAGTCATTAGGTACTGCAGATACTTTTAATGAGAGACAGGTTAAATAGTACAAGAAGCTTAACATAATAAGAGATCCTTGGCATAAAGGTTTCTCAAAAGTATTGTGCATATTCACTAAGGGAAACATCTTTCCTGAATGGTTGTGAGGGTGGGAGGTACCTCTGTAGTCATAGAAGATTGTCACATCATCCCAGACAGGAGCATGCATATGAAAAAACATGATCCTTCTCTTCCTAGAAAGGGGGAAGGTATGAAGTGTTTAGTTTGGGGCAAAAGGGACCTAGACACCAGGCAGCTACAGCAAGCGCAGTAGCTAATACAGCCAACGCTAGTGGCAGCAGTTATGCAAATGTCTCAGGGGAGACTCCTGGGCTCTGGTGACCACATATGGCACCATGAAGATGCCCGAGCTTCTGTGGTTAGTGTGGTTAATTGATTTATAATAAGTTCTACTATATTACTTTCCTGTTTGATTGAGAGATAGGTTTGGTTGGAAGAGGATCATTCAGAGAGCCGTACCTTTTCACCAGATGATGGAACAAGCTACTTGGGTCTTGTATTTCAAGCAGTTTGATGTTGAATGCATCAGACTTTGGTTGGTTTCTTTAGCTTTGGCTAATCACTGAGCAACGAGTTCTCTGGCAACTATGAAGCTGATTGGTTGCCCAGAGAAATTGTGGATGCCCCATCCCTGGAAGTGTTCAAGGTCAGGTTGCATGGGGCTTTGAGCAACCTGATCTAGTGAAAGATGTCCCTGCCCACAGCAGGGGGATTGGACTAGATGATCTTTAAAGGTCCCTTCTGACACAAACCACTCTATGATTCTATGAGTCTATGATTAGCTCAGTCACACAGTATGGGTCCCCCGATTAACCAGTCCTTCCTAGAAAACTAAAGACAAAAAAAAAAGAAAACAAACAGAATAAAATGGGTGTCCGTTCTGTGCTAGCCACCTGAGTGTGGTGGAAGTACACACAGATAGGTCAAAATGTGTTTGCAGAGGGCATGGGGCAACTCAGCAGTAACTGAAAGAGGAAACAGCTGAAATGCATGTGCATATTTTCTTGCTGCCATTTCAAATGCTTCTTTCTTCACAGGGAAGGGGGAGGCTGTGCAGAGCCCTCCATGCTGAGCTGCTAAATGAATTTTTCCTCATGAAAGCTACGGGGAGAATGAGGCTGCCACTGACTCCCATCCTCAGCTATTGGAGTGTAATTGTGCCCAGGGCCAGGCAGCTGCTGCCTTCTGCCCCTAAATGGAAAGGAAGCAGTGCTTGTATTTTTAAGGAGGATTTTGACTTAAGCAAAATAAAGCAGTTGCAAAACATACAAAGAGGTAAACAAGAAAGCTCTTGATTTTTTTCTTCACGTTGGAAGGACAAGGAAAAGCTCAGAGACAGACATCCAGTCACAGCTCAGTCTTGCTGGGAAAAGACTCAATGGGGCAGGAGAAGTTGGTATCAGCTGGAGACAGGAAGGTTAAAAAATTAAGCAAGTCAAGCAGACCAAGCACTAATTACCTGTTGGGGGAAGGCCCATGTCCCATTTCTTCTCACTTTTAGTCATCTGTGGGGTCTGCCTATCCCTTTCTTCTGCTCTGAGGTTTGACCAAGTAGTGTCATCAGGATACCAGACTTGTACTTACTGACCAGGTTAGCAGTCTCCATGAACAAGTATCTGTCCCTAAAAGTGCCACCCGGCTCCCTAATGCTCTGTTTAAACTGCTCTTAGAAAACATGTCAATTTCTGTGCTGTGTCACCTTGTGCCATGTGTCCATGCTATAGAGGCTTTGAAGCACTCTGGGAATGTGCTAACTGCGCCTTATCCAAAGTTTTCTTCACTCTGTGGCTCATCTGTCACTCCTGGTTCATCTGCCTCTCAGCCAGGACTGAGGCTCTACCCCTTTCTGCTCTCTTCAATTCTTCACTAACACAAACAGGGAAGCGTAACCCTGAGGCCATGGCAAACAGCTTTATAACACTGACCCTAAACCAGGAATGTCCTGAGCTACTGCAAGCTGTGACAAAATGCCATGGAGATCTTCATGATATGGTGTTGTAAGCAGATAATCAAATTGCAGCTTAAACTTGCATCACCTCCCAGTGTGATTGAAGCTGACAAGACCATGACCAAGGAAATGGCCCTGTATTATTGACAGCACGAAAATGGTCAACCTGAGTATGCTTCTTGAATTCTAAAGGCTTAAGACTTTCCTGTATACAGTGTGACCCATCATTTTTGTGGGTAACTTCTGTTCCCACGGAGGGGCAGGGGACCTATTTTCTAAACACCTGGAGCCACTTTTTGCTGTGGGCTGCCAGTGGTGGAAAGTCTTAGCAGTGGTGTGAGAGTCCTGAGGAAGGCATGGGACTACAAGGATCCAAGTGGTCACTGGTGAGCCTGGGGAAGGTTGGCCAGGCACTGGCATGTCTGTCTTGCACACAGGAGTGGAAATCACGGAGAGGTTTCATTTAATGCTCTGTAGCTGCCGGAGTCGCTGGCATTTAGGAGCACTATCTCAGTTTCTCTCTTAGCAACATGGAAGGATGTAAGCAGGTGAAAGACTCTTCATTTAAGAGAGCGCATAAGGAAATGATGTCTGCTATGGCTTCTTAAAAAGTAAACCAATAATCGTTTAATGTCTGATGGTATAAAAGTCCAACTGCACAACCTTTTCTTCTCTTATTTATCAGCACTGTTGAATGAGGAATCAAGTTTTCATGGATGCCATTTAATAAGGTAAACACAATGCAAACTCTTTAGTAAAGAGTTTTAAATAAAATATGAATACCTCCTAGTAAAGTGGGCTTCCCTGATAATTACAGAAATCGGCTTATTGGCACATAAATTTTTTACACCAATAGTATGTCATTTATTTTTTCAAATCCAATGAACACAGGCTGTTCAAAAACAGAGAGCCAAATTCCCCTTTTCAAGGAGCTGGAGACAAGAGGATTTCTCATGTTTCCCTTTATTACATGTCATTCATACACTTGCCCTGAGCAGGGAAGCTGGAAGTCTGATCACTTCAAAAACCTTTAAGAAGGAAGAGACTTTAGCCCCACAGAGAAGTGGATCCCTCTCCATGATCCATGATTTGTGCTTTTCCCTGCCAAAGTGGTGGATATAGTGAGTTGAGAAGAGGTTGCCCAGTATCAGCTAAAGCTGTTCTAAGGCAGCTTAAGTTAAGGGTGGTAGTCAGGTATGTGTGGAATGGTCAACCTCATTGAGATCAACACCAGCTTCTCCATCCTCCTCTTTAGCAGCAAACTGTTTGTGGCCCATCACCATACAAGGTTTCCCCACCATTCTGCCTTGTTCCCAGCACACCACAACAATTTTCTACGAGAGTAGAACAAAAAAAAGAAAATGCTCTTGCAAGTTTTTGCATATTACATGGCAACACTGTAGACTAGTTTGGTACTGTAAGAAATAGTGAGGCGGATTTGGGGTATCTAAACTATTATGAAAATTACTTGTCCTAAATATTAAATTGTTAGAAGTCCCTATGCCTGTGAAAAAAATATGTGGAAGTCCTTCTGATAATCTTTGAATACAAGATTATTTCTTACTGGGAATTCTGCACTGAAAAATAAATAAAGGCTTTTCTATAGCTTCTCTCTACAGGCTCCTGGAGGGGCTGTTGGAGCAATACCCTCACTGCCAGGGCTGTGGCTTCCTTCTGTGTTCTGGGCTTTGATAGCTCTAACAGGAATGTGGGGAGACCGCCAGGATCCCCTACAGAGGCTAGGGCTACACATGAAGTGGCTTCGAAGTTTTAGGTCTCTTCCCAGCATGTGCTTTCTCCTGATGGATTTTTGACCTCTCCTGCCAGACCAACTTTCACATTCTGAATTCTTGGTCTAACAAGGTAATTCCTTACCCTCCTCCCACCACTAGCTTTGTTTGAAAGGTCTTCTGCTGCCGTCAGTGGATGCCTCTGTGACTGGGATGGACTAACTTGACTTGCTTTTTACATTCAGATGCACTTCTGTCTTTCTTTTGCTTTCCTCCTTCTGACTTGTTGAGGAACTACCGGTTACAGGCTGACTTTACCTATCCTGCTCTTCATCTGGCCTTCAAACACTTAGCATTTGGAAAGAGCTAGATTCTGACCTTTCTCTACAGATCCCAGTTCTGCCTGACTGAGGAAGATGGGAATTAAACAAACAAACAAAAAATCAAACTATGAACAGATTCAAGCCAGCTTTGTCTTATCTCATGGCACAAAAAAGCTCAGTGGGCTTCATATTCCAGCCTCTTTCCAGCTCTGCATAGTTACTTAACTGGCACTTGCAGAACAGCTACTCGCTTGAGCAAAATCTTCTGAAATATTCTGTGCCATTCTCTTCTTTCGCAAGACAGGCCTTGTCTTCTTTCACATCCCCACAGTATGAATACAACACACAAGTCAAAGTGTTTCCAGAAGATGCATTTAGACCAGCAGAGCACTGGAGAAACCTTAGAGACAGATTTTGTGTCTTGCTGCAAAAGCATGGTCCAAGAGAAGACAGAATAAAGTAGTAAGCAGAAAGAATATTCTAGCTGCCCCTAACATATTTGACAAGTCATGGCAGTCAGGTAAATTCACCAGTGACTCGAAAAAGGGAAACATTGCACCCATTTTCAAAAATGGTGGAAAGGAGGACCCTGGCAACTACCGACCTCTCAGCTTCACCTCTGTGCCTGGGAAGATCATGGAGGAACAGATCCTCCTAGAAGCTATGCTAAAGCACATGAAGGACAAGGAGGTGATAAGGAATTGGCTAGATGGTCGCATGCAGAGGGTAGTGGTCAACGGCTCAATATCCGGATGGAGATTAGTGATGAGTGGTGTCCCTCAGAGGTCCGTATTGGCACCAGTACTGTTTAATATCTTCACCAATGACATAGACAGTGGGATCGAGTACACCCTCAGCAAGTTTGCAGATGACACCAAGCTGAGTGGTGCGGTTGACATGCCTGAGGGGTGGTATGCTATCCAGAGGGACCTGGACAAGCTCGAGAAGTGGGCCCATGTGAACCTCATGAGGTTCAACAAGGCCAAGTGCAAGGTCCTGCACCTACGTTGGGGCAACCCCTGGCATCAATACAGGTTGGGGGATGAAAGGATTGAGAGCAGCCCTGTGGAGAAGGACTTGGGGGTATTGGTGGATGAAAAACTGAACATGACCTGGCACTGTGCGCTCGCAGCTCAGAAAGCCAACCATATCCTGGGCTACATCAAAAGAAGCATGGCCAGCAGGTCGAAGGAGGTGATTCTGCCCCTCTGCTCTGCTCTGGTGAGACCCCACCTGGAGTACTGCGTCCAGCTCTGGAAGCCTCAGCACAAGAACGACATGGACCTGTTGGAGAGGGTCCAGAGGAGGGCTACAAAAACGATCAAAGGGATGGAACACTTCTATGAAGAAAGGCTGAGAGAGTTGGAGTTGTTCAACCTGGAGAAGAGAAGGCTTCAGGGAGACCTTACTGCAGCCTTTCAGTACTTAAAGGGGGCTTATAAGAAAGGTGGGGACAAACATTTTAGCCGGGCCTGTTGTAATAGGACAAGGGGTAATGGTTTTAAACTAAAAGAGGGTAGATTTAGACTAGATATAAGGAAGAAATTTTTTATAATGAGGGTGGTGAAACACTGGAACAGGTTGCCCAGAGATGTGGTAGATGCCCCACCCCTGGAAACATTCAAGGTCAGGTTGGATGAGGCTCTGAGCAACCTGACCTAGTTGAATATGTCCCTGTTCATTGTAGAGGGGTTGGTCTGGATGACTTTAAAGGTCTCTTCCAACCCAAACCATTCTATGAACTCTATGATTCTATATGCACAGACTCAGGGTTCCTCCAGTAGCGAAAATGTTCCCTCCACCCCGCTATAAACACGAGCAGCCCTTAAGACTCTCTCGCATACAGCATGATCCACAGAAGTTTCAGGCTACCTATAGAGCAGTGGGCAAGCTTATATTGCTGCCCTGAAGGACAACTCACTGCGGTCCTCAGTCTCTGTGTCAACAGCATGACCACTGTACATCTGGTACAGGAGACTTCATGGGTCAGAAGCCCAAGAGCTGCCACAGTGGGAGATCTGCATTTAATTTCTTGCTTCACAACCCAGTCTAGTCATAGTACAGCCTTGTCTCATGCACTGTCAGGCAGAAGCAGCCTGGTCACCAGAGTGTCCTCCTGCAGCATTCCTTTCTTTTTCTATGTTAGTATTAGAGATGTGTACCTTGACTTGATATTTCTTCCACCCATCAAAATGGAGACAACTTCAGGTCACAGACAATAGAAAACACCTCATTCCTTTGACTACCATAATCCACTATATCTGTAGGACCACCTTGGCTCCTCCTCATAGGTTATTGGATAAAAAGAAAGTAGTTTTGTCCAAAAAAGATGAGGCAACTGTGCAATGGAATTGCTGTTTGCAACCCAGGAAGGAGAAAACAACATAGTCTTTGGCAGGAAGGAGTGGGGAAGGCAATAGTTTATATGGCACCTCCTTGGATTTGACCTTTTGGGTCTGAAACCATTGCAGAAGGTTAGACAGATGCAGGTGTTTGGAGGAAATTGTCCTCTGGATATGGCAGTGCCTGACTTTCCTTTCTGCTTGAATTCTCAATGTCAGCATCCTTCAGCCATCCTGAACATACCAGTTGTCTTGCAGGTGCATTGGCTTTCCAAATTACCATCCTGACATTTACAGAGGAAGATCCCACAGCTCCCCATTCATTTCTTTATTTGCCTTCTGTGACCTTTTCCCAGTCCATCTCCTGGAAGTCCTTTTCCTTCTTCTCTGTTCCTCTTTTTCTCTCCAAATGGCACTGGTCGTCTCTCTGTGGCTAATTATGCTCAAACCACGGCTGTTGCAAAAGCTTTTTCCCCTTGTATCTCCCACCGTTTGGAACAGCCTGTTTTTCTGTTGTTTCTTTCTGCCTCACTGCTTCTCCATCTATTTTCAAATCTCATCTGAAAACATCTCTGCTCCCGTGCCTGTGCCTCTTAATTTCTCTCTCCCTCTGCTATTATGTATTATTTAACTTAGATAAGTACCTTGGGATGCCATTTGTATGAAACAAGTTCTACTGAATAAAGCTGTACTCTACTGTCAGCAGGGCTTACCCAAACTACTTGCTTTCCCGCTTGGTCTTCAGTAAACAGCAGACCCCCCTGTGCCACTACAAACAGCATTATGCTGATGACCACCCAGTAATTGGAAAGAGGAGGGATGCAGTGCTGCCTCACAGATTTGTGAGTAACGGAGAGGCTGCTCTGAGCCAGAGCCGTTGAGGTGGAGTGCACCTCACCAGGAGGAGTAGGAGAGATCCCTGGGAAACCAGGGGGAAGACAAGGGAGCAATGCGAAACATTGTGAGATTGCAAGGCTTATTAATTATGAAGGCTCACTGATTAGCTCTGCTTTTCTCAGATCTCACGTACACATGTGAATACCTGAGGCAGACACCTGGTGTGAGGTACAGATCTGAGGCACAAACGGCTGCAACAAAATTATCTAAGCATTGCTGCAAATAGGCTCAAGGGAAGCCAGCTGAGGGTAAAAAGCAGAACTATAACCTGCTCACCTCTAAAGCACAGAGCCAGGAGAGGCGCACAGAGGGTGTCTTGATGCAGTTATGTGTAGGAGTGGGGGTTGTTCCCTCCTGTTTGTTGGCTCTCCTCATCTGCTTCCCTTTAGCTAGTGAACTATAAAAAAAAAAAAAAA